>CM043356.1:360000-517500 GCA_023718395.1 Leucaspius delineatus
ACACACACTCTTCCTTCATGTTGGACACACGCAAACACACTCTTCCTCCATGTTAGACACACACACACACTCTTCCTCCGTGTTAGACACACACACACTCTTCCTCCATGTTAGACACACACACACACACACTCTTCCTCCGTGTTAGACACACACACACACTCTTCCTCCGTGTTGGACACACACACACACACACTCTTCCTCCATGTTGAACACACACACTCTTCCTCCGTGTTGAACACACACACACACATACACACACACACACACACACACACACACACACTCTCTTCCTCCATGTTGATCACACACACACTCTTCCTTCATGTTGGACACACGCGCACTCTTCCTTCATGTTGGACACACACACACACACACACACTCTTCCTCCATGTTGAACACACACACACACTCTTCCTTCATGTTGGACACACACACACACACACACACACCCACACTCTTCCTCCGTGTTAGACACACACACACACTCTTCCTCCGTGTTGGACACGCACACACACACTCTTCCTCCATGTTGAACACACACACTCTTCCTCCGTGTTGAACACACACACACACATACACACACACACACACACACACACACACACACACACTCTCTTCCTCCATGTTGATCACACACACACTCTACCTCCGTGTTGAACACACACACACACACACTCTTCCTCCGTGTTGAACACACACACAATCTTCCTCCGTGTTGGACACACACATACACTCTTCCTCCGTGTTGGACACACACACACACACACTCTTCCTCCATGTTGGACACACACACACTCTTCCTCCGTGTTGGACACACACATACACTCTTCCTCCGTGTTGGACACACACACACACACACTCTTCCTCCATGTTGAACACACACACACACTCTTCCTCCATGTTGAACACACACACACTCTTCATTCATGTTGGACACACGCAAACACACTCTTCCTCCATGTTGAACACACACACACACACTCTTCCTCCATGTTAGACACACACACACTCTTCCTTCATGTTGGACACACGCAAACACACTCTTCCTCCATGTTGAACACACACACACACTCTTCCTCCATGTTAGACACACACACACACACACACACACACACACACTCTTCCTCCATGTTAGACACACACACACACACACACTCTTCCTCCGTGTTGAACACACACACACACTCTTCCTTCATGTTAGACACACACACACACACACACTCTTCCTCCGTGGTAGACACACACACACACACTCTTCCTCCGTATTGGACACACACACACACACACACACACACTTCCTCCGTGTTGGACACACACACACACTCTTCCTTCATGTTGGACACACACACACTTTTCCTTCATGTTGGACACACACACACACACACTCTTCCTCCATGTTGAACACACACACACACTCTTCCTCCGTGTTAGACACACACACACACTCTTCCTCCGTGTTGGACACACACACACTCTCTTCCTCCGTGGTAGACACACACACACACACACACACACACACTCTTCCTCCGTATTGGACACACACACACACACACTTCCGCCGTGTTGGACACACACACACACTCTTCCTTCATGTTGGACACACGCGCACTCTTCCTTCATGTTGGACACACACACACACACACACTCTTCCTCCATGTTGAACACACACACACACTCTTCCTTCATGTTGGACACACACACACACACACACACACACACACACACACACACTCTTCCTCCGTGTTAGACACACACACACACTCTTCCTCCGTGTTGGACACACACACACACACTCTTCCTCCATGTTGAACACACACACTCTTCCTCCGTGTTGAACACACACACACACACACATACACACACACACACACACACACACACACACACACACACTCTCTTCCTCCATGTTGATCACACACACACTCTACCTCCGTGTTGAACACACACACACACACACACTCTTCCTCCGTGTTGAACACACACACACTCTTCCTCCGTGTTGGACACACACATACACTCTTCCTCCGTGTTGGACACACACACACACACACTCTTCCTCCATGTTGGACACACACACACTCTTCCTCCGTGTTGGACACACACACACACACACACTCTTCCTCCATGTTGAACACACACACACTCTACCTCCGTTTTGAACACACACACACACACACACTCTTCCTCCGTGTTGAACACACACACACTCTTCCTCCGTGTTGGACACACACATACACTCTTCCTCCGTGTTGGACACACACACACACACACTCTTCCTCCATGTTGGACACACACATACACTCTTCCTCCGTGTTGGACACACACACACACACACACACACACTCTTCCTCCATGTTGAACACACACACACACTCTTCCTTCATGTTGGACACACGCAAACACACTCTTCCTCCATGTTAGACACACACACACACTCTTCCTCCGTGTTAGACACACACACACTCTTCCTCCATGTTAGACACACACACACACACACTCTTCCTCCGTGTTAGACACACACACACACTCTTCCTCCGTGTTGGACACACACACACACACACACTCTTCCTCCATGTTGAACACACACACTCTTCCTCCGTGTTGAACACACACACACACATACACACACACACACACACACACACACACACACACACACTCTCTTCCTCCATGTTGATCACACACACACTCTACCTCCGTGTTGAACACACACACACACACACACACTATTCCTCCGTGTTGAACACACACACACACACACTCTTCCTTCATGTTGAACACACACACACTCTTCCTCCATGTTGGACACACACACACTCTTCCTCCGTGTTGGACACACACATACACTCTTCCTCCGTGTTGGACACACACACACACACACACTCTTCCTCCATGTTGAACACACACACACACACTCTTCCTCCATGTTGAACACACACACACTCTTCATTCATGTTGAACACACACACACACTCTTCCTTCATGTTGGACACACGCAAACACACTCTTCCTCCATGTTAGACACTCACACACACACACACACACTCTTCCTCCATGTTAGACACACACACACACACACTCTTCCTCCGTGTTAGACACACACACACACTCTTCCTTCATGTTAGACACACACACACACTCTTCCTCCGTGGTAGACACACACACACACACTCTTCCTCCGTATTGGACACACACACACACACACTTCCTCCGTGTTGGACACACACACACACTCTTCCTTCATGTTGGACACACACACACTTTTCCTTCATGTTGGACACACAAACACACACACTCTTCCTCCATGTTGAACACACACACACACTCTTCCTCCGTGTTAGACACACACACACACTCTTCCTCCGTGTTGGACACACACACACTCTCTTCCTCCGTGGTAGACACACACACACACACACACTCTTCCTCCGTATTGGACACACACACACACACACACTTCCTCCGTGTTGGACACACACACACACACTCTTCCTTCATGTTGGACACACGCGCACTCTTCCTTCATGTTGGACACACACACACACACACACTCTTCCTCCATGTTGAACACACACACACACTCTTCCTTCATGTTGGACACACACACACACACACACACACACACACACACACTCTTCCTCCTTGTTAGACACACACACACACTCTTCCTCCGTGTTGGACACACACACACACACTCTTCCTCCATGTTGAACACACACACTCTTCCTCCGTGTTGAACACACACACACACATACACACACACACACACACACACACACACACACTCTCTTCCTCCATGTTGATCACACACACACTCTACCTCCGTGTTGAACACACACACACACACACTCTTCCTCCGTGTTGAACACACACACACTCTTCCTCCGTGTTGGACACACACATACACTCTTCCTCCGTGTTGGACACACACACACACACACTCTTCCTCCATGTTGGACACACACACACTCTTCCTCCGTGTTGGACACACACATACACTCTTCCTCCGTGTTGGACACACACACACACACTCTTCCTCCATGTTGAACACACACACACACTCTTCCTCCATGTTGAACACACACACACTCTTCATTCATGTTCGACACACGCAAACACACTCTTCCTCCATGTTGAACACACACACACACACTCTTCCTCCATGTTAGACACACACACACTCTTCCTTCATGTTGGACACACGCAAACACACTCTTCCTCCATGTTGAACACACACACACACTCTTCCTCCATGTTAGACACACACACACACACACACACACACACACACACACACACTCTTCCTCCATGTTAGACACACACACACACACACACACACTCTTCCTCCGTGTTGAACACACACACACACTCTTCCTTCATGTTAGACACACACACACACACACACACACTCTTCCTCCGTGGTAGACACACACACACACACTCTTCCTCCGTATTGGACACACACACACACACACACACACTTCCTCCGTGTTGGACACACACACACACACACTCTTCCTTCATGTTGGACACACACACACTTTTCCTTCATGTTGGACACACACACACACACACTCTTCCTCCATGTTGAACACACACACACACTCTTCCTCCGTGTTAGACACACACACACACTCTTCCTCCGTGTTGGACACACACACACTCTCTTCCTCCGTGGTAGACACACACACACACACACACTCTTCCTCCGTATTGGACACACACACACACACACTTCCTCCGTGTTGGACACACACACACACTCTTCCTTCATGTTGGACACACGCGCACTCTTCCTTCATGTTGGACACACACACACACACTCTTCCTCCATGTTGAACACACACACACACTCTTCCTTCATGTTGGACACACACACACACACACACACACACACACACACTCTTCCTCCGTGTTAGACACACACACACACTCTTCCTCCGTGTTGGACACACACACACACACTCTTCCTCCATGTTGAACACACACACTCTTCCTCCGTGTTGAACACACACACACACACACACACATACACACACACACACACACACACACACACACTCTCTTCCTCCATGTTGATCACACACACACTCTACCTCCGTGTTGAACACACACACACACACACTCTTCCTCCGTGTTGAACACACACACACTCTTCCTCCGTGTTGGACACACACATACACTCTTCCTCCGTGTTGGACACACACACACACACACTCTTCCTCCATGTTGGACACACACACACTCTTCCTCCGTGTTGGACACACACATACACTCTTCCTCCGTGTTGGACACACACACACACACTCTTCCTCCATGTTGAACACACACACACACTCTTCCTCCATGTTGAACACACACACACTCTTCATTCATGTTGGACACACGCAAACACACTCTTCCTCCATGTTGAACACACACACACACTCTTCCTCCATGTTAGACACACACACACTCTTCCTTCATGTTGGACACACGCAAACACACTCTTCCTCCATGTTGAACACACACACACACTCTTCCTCCATGTTAGACACACACACACACACACACACACACACACACACTCTTCCTCCATGTTAGACACACACACACTCTTCCTCCGTGTTGAACACACACACACACACACTCTTCCTCCGTGTTAGACACACACACACTCTTCCTCCGTGTTGAACACACACACACACACACACACACTCTTCCTTCATGTTAGACACACACACACACACACACACACTCTTCCTCCGTATTGGACACACACACACACACACTTCCTCCGTGTTGGACACACACACAAACTCTTCCTTCATGTTGGACACACACACACTTTTCCTTCATCTTGGACACACACACACACACACACACTCTTCCTCCATGTTGAACACACACACACACACACTCTTCCTCCGTGTTAGACACACACACACACACTCTTTCTCCGTGTTGGACACACACACACTCTCTTCCTCCGTGGTAGACACACACACACACACACTCTTCTTCCGTATTGGACACACACACACACACACACACACACACACACTTCCTCCGTGTTGGACACATACACACAATCTTCCTTCATGTTGGACACACACACACTTTTCCTTCATGTTGAACACACACACACACTCTTCCTCCGTGTTAGACACACACACACACACACTCTTCCTCTGTGTTGGACACACACACACTCTCTTCCTCCGTGGTAGACACACACACACACACACTCTTCCTCCGTATTGGACACACACACACTTCCTCCGTGTTGGACACATACACACACTCTTCCTTCATGTTGGACACACGCGCACTCTTCCTTCATGTTGGACACACACACACACACACACACACACACTCTTCCTCCATGTTGAACACACACACACACTCTTCCTTCATGTTGGACACACACACACACACTCTTCCTCCGTGTTGGACACACACACACACTCTTCCTTCATGTTGGACACACACACACACACACACACACACACACACACACACACACACACACTCTTCCTCCATGTTGAACACACACACACTCTTCCTTCATGTTGGACACACACATACACACACACTCTTCCTCCATGTTGAACACACACACATTCTTCCTTCATGTTGGACACACACACACTCTTCCTCCGTGTTGGACACACACACACACACACACACACTCTTCCTCTGTGTTGGATACACACACACACACTCTTCCTCCATGTTGAACACACACACACTCTTCCTCCATGTTGAACACACACACACTCTTCCTCCATGTTGAACACACACACACTCTTCCTCTGTATTGGACACACACACACACACTCTTCCTCCGTGTTGGACACACGCAAACACACTCGTCCTCCATGTTGAACACACACACACACACTCTTCCTTCATGTTAGACACACACACTCTTCCTCCGTGTTGAACACACACACACTCTTCCTCCGTGTTGAAAACACACACACTCTTCCTCCGTGTTGGACACACACACACTCTTCCTCCGTGTTGGACACACACACACACACACACACACACACACTCTTCCTCCATGTTGAACACACACACACTCTTCCTTCATGTTGGACACACACACACTCTTCCTCCATGTTGAACACACACACACACACTCTTCCTCCATGTTGGACACACACACACACACACACTCTTCCTTCATGTTGGACACACGCAAACACACTCGTCCTCCGTGTTGAACACACACACACACACACACACACACACACACACACACACACACACTCTTCCTCCGTGTTGAACACCAGGGATGGAAATTAACTTTTTTGTCCACCGGCCACTGTGGTAAATGTGTGTGTATTGATGAACACTGTCAGTGATGATCTGATGTGTGTGTGTGTGTGTGTGTGTGTGTGTGTGTGTGTGTGTGTGTGTGTGTGTGTTTGTTTGTGTGTGTGTGTAGATGAACACTGTCAGTGATGATCTGGTGTGTGTGTGTTGATGAACACTGTCAGTGTGTGTGTGTGTGTGTGTGTGTGTGTGTGTGTGTGTGTGTGTGTGTGTGTGTGTGTGTGTGTGTGTTGATGAACACTGTCAGTGATGATCTTATGTTTGTGTGTGTGTGTGTGTTGATGAACTGTCAGTGATGATCTGATGTGTGTGTGTGTGTGTGTGTGTGTGTGTGTGTGTGTGTGTGTGTGTGTGTGTGTGTGTGTGTGTGTGTGTGTGTGTGTGTGTGTGTGTGTGTGTGTGTGTGTGTGTGTGTGTGTGTGTGTCAGGGATGGAAATTAACTTTTTTGTCCACCGGCCACTGTGGCTGGTGGATTTCAAAATCTACCAGCCACTCAATGTTTTTACCAGCCACTTTCTTGTTTTTAACCGACAATGTGTAACTGCATGTGAAAATTAATACTACAAGATCTACAATACTTAAGCAGTTTATTTAATCTCAAGTCTCAATGAAATACTGACATTTTCTCTTTCTCTCTTATATATATATTTCTCTTTTTTACCTGGCTTCCAGTTTTAGGTTTTTAGTCCCAACAATGAAACTAGGGCTGGGCGATATGGACCAAAAGTCATATCCCGATTATTTAGGCTGAATATCGATATGCGATATATATCCCAATATTTTTTCCGCAAAGTGAGAGCAAATGTTCAGTCAAAGTCAAAGCCAAATATGACATGTCACAAGTAGTTTTATTGAAACCGGCTATTTCCACACACACAAGTACTGTCCCCCTTTACTTAACATAAATTGTAAGAATATGACTAATAGTAAAGACTAGTACTAATAAATAAACATTAGGCCTATGCGAAAGCTATTAAATAGCAGTCCCAAACTAGTTTTTGTTAATACAATGTTGGTATGAGCCACTAGAGTCATTTAAAAATATTAAAAATAACACAAAGAAAAATAAAGTGGCATTTTGGGGTTAATATGGAAACGACAGTTACCAATGGTGAATACACAATATTAACAATAACTGTTAATGAACCATGGAAACTGCTCCTGGTGAATAGTATTAAAATCATCCCTGCATTACTTTTATTTTGTGTAATTTACAACGTAACGGCGTTGCATGTAGTTTATTTTGCACTTTATATACAGTGAGGCGATACACAGCGTGCGCCGCCGCATGCGCGTGCAATTGAAGAGTGTTCGCTACGAGAACAGGATAACGGCTGACGTGACAGGACAAGAAAGTCAGTTTTTCTGAGGTGAAAGACTTTATTTCAGCTTACACTTATGTCCTCTAAAAGTGTCCGCCGTCTGTGTGAAACAGTATATTTTTATTTACCCGCCACGGTGGCCGGTAGGTGAAGCGAGTTTACCCGCCACAACACAAAATCACCCGCATTTGGCTGGTGGCGGGTGCTAATTTCCATCCCTGTTGAACACACACACACACACACACACACACACACACACACACACACACACACACACACACACACACACACACACACACACACACACACACACACTCTTCCTCCATGTTGAACACACACACACTCTTCCTCCATGTTGAACACACACACACACTCATTTATTTTTTTCTTTGAGTTTGCAGATTGTACAGTGTGTGTGACAGACATAAAACATATACAGTAAAGAGTAATTTATTCCTGTGATCAAAGCTGAATGTTCATCATCATTACTCCAGTCTTCAGTCACATGATCATCATTACTCCAGTCTTCAGTGTCACATGATCCTTCAGAGATCACTCTAATATGAGGATTTGATGCTCAAGAAACATTTATGATTATTATCAGTGTTGAAATCAGTTATTTACATTTTTATTCCAGGATTCGTTGATTAAAGGGTTAGTTCACCCAAAAATGAAAATTCTGTCAGTGATTACTCACCCTCTTGTTCTTCTGCTTCTACTACTTGTTACTGGCTGCTCACTCCTTGGGAGTATTACCGCCATCTACTGTACAAGATGACGTTGAATTCCGACATTGCCGGAAGCGCAAAACGGTCTGTTTATAAGCAGAGGAAGACGCGCACTGTATGTAAGCTATTGAATTCGACACTTATTGTGATTTAGGTCTCGAAGATGTCGGGACGTCATCTTGTACAGTAGATGGCGGTAATACTCCCAAGGAGTGAGCAGACAGTAACAAGTAGTAGTAGAAGAAGAACGCCGTAATCTCAGTTCTCGCACATGCATCCTGGCGCTCCCGTGAACTCTCGTCAGAGGCCCACATTGAAGAACACTAATAGTTGGATAAAGTCGTTATTTTTGTTGTTTTTCCGCACAAAAAGTATTGTCGTCGCATGATAAACGTAATGTAGAGCCACTGTAGTCACTTGGACTATTTTAACGATGTTTTTAATAACGTTTCTGGGCCGGCGAGTTTTGGTCCCTCTGAAAGCCTGTGGAGGAGTGAGACAGCTGTCAGATTTCATCAAAAATATCTTCATTTGTGATCCGAAGATGAACGAAAGACTCACATGGTTGGAACAACATGAGGGAGAGTAATTACTGACAGAATTTTCATTTTTGGGTGAACTAACCCTTTAATAGAAAGTTCAAAAGAACAGCATTGATCTGAAATATAATCTTTTGTAACATTATAAATATCTTTATGGATTTGAATTAATCCTTGCTGAACAAAAGTACTGATTTCTTTTATTTCTTTCCCCCAAAAACTCCTGTAATATCAGCCTAACTGTGCGTGTAGAGTTCACCACACACACTCTTTACTCCGGACGATCAGCCGGTGTCGTGCCGAATTTTGACTCCTGCCAAATTATTACCCCCCTAGTATTGGTAGCAGTAGCGTAGCCAGAAAAGAGACTGGGTGTAATAAATAAATCTGGGTGTGCCACATTTATTGTCAGATTAGGCCATCCTTAAAAATATTCTTGTTTGCCGTAACCCGACCGACCCTGTCAATTTAGGACCGACCCAAATGTATTCTGGCAAATGTAAAGACCCTTTCACACCAAAAGTGAAATAATAATCCTCAGGCTGAAGGAAAGGCAGATTCATTTATTTTGTTGTAAATTTTAAAAGCAATGCGTTACTTTACTAGTTACTTGAAAAAGTAATCTGATTACGTAACTCAAGTTACTTGTAACAAGTTACACACAAAATCGCGACACACGCCCCTTCCAACCTATGCTTCCAACTCCCAGAGTTATCCTTCCCGTCCAGATCCAATGCTACCACATCTTTACATTACTGGGGAGTTCCAGCGCTATGGACTGACATTTGCAGTCAAAACCTGAAAAGTAAATTATCAGAAAATGCGTTTAATACAAATATATTGAAACGTCTGTTTAATAAAGGAGTCCAGATGTTAGAAAAATACCAGTATACACATGCGTTTTATATTTAATATGAGGGAAATACACTTGCGTTACTTTAATTAGAGTGTTCAGTGATGTCACAGAACTGCCAGATTCAAACTGCTTTCGCGCGCTGGCTGGCGCTGAGCCAGAGACGGACGCGCTCAGCTATCACAACTAATATGCAGTGTTTTCAACCACATATTGTTTATTTTATGTTTCAGACATTTAAATACACATAAGTACTAGTAAAACAATACATTTGTAGTTTGTAAAATACACACTGATGTCTATGGAAGCAGCAAAAACAATCTATTCAACGACCGTGAACCTTTATCATTAGGACTGCTCCATAAGCATTAGACGATCTACAAATCCGGCGTCGAACTGGGCCTTGTTTATAAAACAATCATCGTCGAAATGCAGGGAACAGGGAACTCTGTTGATGCTCTGGAAAAACAAACTCCATCCACTGGTCCCTTAACGCTGGGTTCTTCGGGAATCTGTGCAGGGTTGTCTATGGAGCTATTCTTGTGCCAATAAAAATGAACGTAGCTTTTCAAGAAACTAATGAAAATATAAATTGAAACTAAATAAATTATCTCTAAAACTGAAAAAGAATAAATCGCAGGCAAATTTTTTGAATTCGTTTTTAATACACTGCATGTTTTGCTAATTATTTCTCATATTTCAATCGCTGATCTGAACTTACAAATGCGCTTCCAGAGTTTTCATTTACGCTTCTGAAGTTTTCGTTTACACTGTGTCCCAATGTTGAAGGCTGCATCCTTCGAAGGACGCAGACTTCAAGGATGTAGCCTATGCGTCCTCTGAAGGACGCACCATGTAGCCTTCCTAGGATTTCCTAATTGTGCAACCAGGTGTTCCCGATCACCGCTCCTGGCGCCAAGCAACGGTGCGAGAGGACAGCTGCTATCCTGATCATTCATTTTGATAACTGAGTAAACAGCTATGGAGCCAGAATTGGCTATTGTCATTTTTATGTTTTATATTTTACTGGAGGTCATGGTGTGCCCCGGCGCTGCCGGATCATGTATTTTCGGTTTAGCCCTGTTTGAATACAAAACCCAATTTAATATAAAAAGTCCAGTATTTCTCGCGCTCGTCATCTGCAGCTGTCACGGTTGCCAGGCGACAAGAACAATCCTTCGTAGGCTAGACCGGTCCGAGCGCTTCAGATGCGCCCTTTGATATGGGACGCTGCTGTAGTTAGCAACAATTTGTTAATATTGTGACAATAAGCCTACATTTTGTTACTTTAATTTTCGGAACTGCATATTTCGTTAAGTATTCACTTACAAATGTGAAGTAACCTGAAGTACTTTTTTCCCTCACATCACAATGTGATTATATTACACTACACAAAAGTATATAATGTAACAACAGATATTACTGTATATTGAAAATATACAGAAGTAAAATGCAACATAGCCTACGCTGTAATGCAGTAGTAGCCTAACATAAATGCAGTAGTTATTAAAAGTACTTTTTCCAGAAAGCCGTCGATTGAATCAGCCCTGCAAACCTGTTGGTAGACAACTTAGTGGATAGTGGAAATATGCACTTTAACACTCTGGAGACCATCCCAGATGATGTCCCACCAGCAGGAGGCATTACCAGGGGCAGCCCATCCCGGTCCAGCAGCTCAGCTCAATAGAGTCTACATCATTTTTTTCTTATTTTATGTATTATAAAATTAAATGTTTATTTTGTTGATTTTGATATGTTTAACGTATTTTGTAAATAGTTGGAAAAAGTACTTTAATGTAGCCTATAGAACAAATGATTTTCATTTACCAATTTTATTTGAAAAAATAAAAAGGTATAGAATTTGTTTCATGCAGAAAGTATTACTGTCATTACAAAAATAAACAATGTCCAGAACAATTCATTCTCTTTTATTTACACAATTAAAGTTGCATAAAAATAAATGTACATCATTTTTCTTTTAAAAAATAAAAGTGAAAAAAGTTAAACAAGAATATGTAGAAAATATATATATTTTTCAATCATTCTCTCAAGAAGGGAAAACAGCCTGTCCATCCTCTTCCTTCTTTCCTGTGCACTCCTCGCCTCTGCCTCCCTCTGTAGTTGCATTTCTTCTCTGATCAAGTCCAAAAACTCGTCCTGTCTCGCCGCCTTTGTGCTGGTGCTGCTGCCCCTGTGTTACGGCCAGCTCGTTTCGGCCGAACATAAACGAAACAAGTACAAATGGATCGACTTGCAAGATTTTTATTATTACAAAAACTTAACAGAACAAAATCTAGGGTTCAACAAAAAGGGGAAAATCATATTCCAAATGGGGAATAGGAAAAAGGTGGATATGGGTTGTGAATAAACAAAGGCAGCAAAACAAAATGACTCCTTCAGAGGCGGTCAGTCCCCTGGATGAAGAAGTAAGGTGGAGAGGAAAAAGCCAAGGTTTTATCCCCTCCATCATTAAGAGGCAACCAGGTAGCAGGGGTGTGTAATCTCCCACGCCCTTCCTGAAAGACATTGCCCCCAGCAGGCGAACAAATGAAGTGCGGGGTCGTAACACCTCCCTCCTCAAAAAAGATTTGGCACAAATCTAAAAAGAAGGAAAAACAGTTACACACTGCCCAACAACAGATACAAAGAATATTTTAGATTTTCCAGAAGAAACGTCTTCTGCCCCTCTTCATTCTTCATCACCTCTGGGCCCTAGAGGCGGATAGGAAAAAGAAAGCGAGAACAGGCAACGCAGAAACGATGTTATATTCTAGAAAGGGCATCAGCTATAACATTATCTTTTCCTCTGATGTGCTTAATTTCGAGGTGGAAAAGTTGTAAAATAAGACTCCACCGCATAAGTCGCTGATTGTGATTCCTCATCCGATTTAAGAAGACTAAGGGATTATGGTCCGTATAGATGATAATAGGAGCAGCAATTGACCCTAGATATACCTCAAAATGTTGTACTGCCAACACTAGGGCAAGAGCTTCCTTCTCGATGGTAGAATATACCTGTTGGTGTCGATTAAATTTCTTCGAAAAGTAACTTACGGGATGTTGAACCTGATTCAAATCCTCTTGCAAGAGGACAGCGCCCGCACCGCAAGCACTGGCATCGATAGCAAGACTAAAGGACTTTTCGAAATTTGGAGCCGTCAAAACAGGAGCATATGCTAACAAAGCCTTACAATTTTCGAAAGCCTGCTGACATGGCTCGGACCATTTAAAATGCAACTTCGGACTCAACAAATCGGTGAGAGGAGACACTACGCTGGCGAAATTTTCGCAAAAACTCCGATAATATCCCACCATGCCGAGAAATCGTCGCAATTCACGACGAGTGGTGGGGACTGGAAAGGTACAAATGGCTTCTACCTTACTTTCAATGGGTTTTACGCAACCATTTCCCACTACCTTGCCCAAATAGGTAACGGTTGCCTTCGCAAACTCCGACTTAGCGAGGTTGATGGTAAGATTAGCCTTTTCCAAACGAGAGAACAATTCTTTAATTTGAGTGAGATGCTCATACCAAGAGGAACTATACAGAACGACGTCATCAAGATATGCCTCACATCCTGACATTCCATAAAGTATACGGTTCACGAGTCGCTGGAAAGTCGCGGGTGCGTTTCGAACTCCGAAAGGCATCACCGTATACTGCAGGAAGGCATCAGGTGTAACGAAGGCAGATAATTCCTTTGCACGACTAGTCAAAGGCACCTGCCAATATCCCTTTAAAAGGTCGAATTTACTGACGAAACGGGCAGAACCAACATGATCGATACAGTCATCAACTCGAGGTAAAGGGTAACACTCCGACTTTGTCACAGAATTAAGTTTTCGATAATCTGTGCAGAATCGATATGAGCCGTCAGGTTTATTTACTAAGACGCAAGGAGAACTCCATGAACTGAAACTAGATTCAGCCAGATTGTAAGTAAGCAAATAGTTCACCTCTTGTCTTAGCAAATCTCTTTTGAAAGGATTGACTCGATAGGCGTTCTGTTTAACTGGACATGAAGTTCCTACGTCAATGTCATGTTCTATGACAGAAGTACGACCAGGAACATCAAGAAAAAGAGAGGGAAATGACATCACCAACTCAGTGACATCACTCCTCTATTTCTCTGTCAGATAGGAAAGATGAGAGGACAGCTTAAGAAGAATCTCAGAATTTTTAAGTCGCCCGTCGACTTTCTCTTGAGAAAGAAAACTTCCATCCTCATCAGCATTCTCTAAAGAATCCTCACCCGTGTTGTAACAGAGGGGAGACGATTCTGAAAAAGAGTCACGAGAGTTAACCACATTCACAGTAACAGAACAAACAGGAGCTATATACAATTTCAATAAGTTGCTGTGACAAACTTGTACTTTTTTCCTCCGGTCGGGAGTGTTCAACAGATAATTATTATCTGAAAGACGTTGAGCTACACTGTAGGGTCCTGTGAACTTAGCCTGAAATGGGTTGGCAGGTAGAGGGAACAAAGCCAGTACTTTATCACCGACCTGAAACTCTCTCAGCTTAGCTTTCCTGTCGAAATATTGTTGCATTTTTGTTTGAGACTTACGCAACTTCTTTTTAGCGAGAGCTCGTGCCTCATACAACCTACGCCGGAATCCACTCACATAATCTGAAATGTTTTCAGAAGGTTTAGACATTCGCCACTCATCAGCTAATACAGCCGTAGGTCCTCGCACTACATGTCCGAACACTAATTCATTTGGGCTAAACCCAAGACTTTCTTGGATTACCTCACGTATCGCTAATAACATCCATGGCAGACCTTCTTCCCAATCCGCATCGAGTTCCACACAATATGACCTCAAAAGGGACTTCAGGGTTTGATGAAACCTCTCAAGAACTCCTTGACTCTGCGGATGATAGGCACTAGAAATATTGTGGTTTACTCGAAGCTGACGCAGGGCTTTTGAGAACTGTTTTGACATGAAGTTCGAACCCTGATCGGATTGAATAACTTTGGGAATTCCGAAGGTCGACATAAAATTAGTGAGGGCCTTCAAGACAGATTTGGTAGTGATGGACCTTAACGGATAAGCAGAAGGATAACGAGTAGTCTGGCACATAACAGTTAAAAGATATTGGTGACCAGTCTTAGACCGGGGCAAAGGACCAAAACAGTCAACTATCAAATGCTCGAAAGGAGTGGAGACGACAGAAATAGGCTGCAACGGAGCAACAGGCACTTTTTGATTTGGCTTACCGGTGATCTGGCATGTATGACAAGATCGAACATGTTTTGCCACATCTCGTTTTACCTTAGGCCAATAGAACTGTCGCAAGACACGATCGTACGTTTTACGAACTCCGGTATGACCAGCCTTGATGAAGTCCTTGATGAGCCAAATGCAACACAGAGTCTCTCACTGTGAAAGGAAGCACAATCTGAGTTTTAGGTTCCAGAGAAACATCTTTATGCAGGACCACTGTCCGACAAAGCAGACCATCTTCAAGAAAGTACGAAGAGGACAGAGGATCAGAACACTTCTTAGACTCTACTGCAGAAAATAAAGGTTTAAGAGTGTCATCGCTCTGTTGAGCTCTAATTAAATCCTCCCGAGAAATCTGTAACAAAGAAGTCAGAGAACAGTCATCAACATCAGAGAGATCAACATTGGTTTTCTCAGGAGTGGACAGAACCTCAGACGTATCAGCAGATTCACTTTGCAGCACTGTTGAATCTTTCTGATCAGAAGACAACGAAGGACAGGACTTCAGGTCTCTTTGCTCAAGACATTTAGACACATCAGATTCTGGCTTACCTGTATTAACAGTGTAAAAGAAAGTGTCATGCAGTGGAACTTCAACTTGGTTTTCAGACAGGGGTTTAGCCATTGATCGAGTAACTGCACAAGCTGGAAACAAATCAGGAAATTCTCTACAATTATCAACATCAGATTTCCTAGGTGTAGATGCTATTATGGGCAGAGCTGCCACATCACTCCATCCCCAAACATTCCCACCAGCTAAATCATTTCCCAGAATAAATGTAATCCCAGGGACTGGAAGTGCAGAACGAACACCAACTACTACATCCCCAGATACAATGGCAGAGGAAAGATGGATTTGATGCAAAGGCACTTCAACAAACCCCATCTCAAAACCTCGCACCAATACATGAGTTCCAGTAGCGGTTTCAGAAGTCAAAGGCAAAATTCCTTCTAAAAGAAACGACTGCGCGGCTCCCGTATCTCGAAGAAGACGCACTGGCACCTTTTCGTTTGAACCAGGCATTGACACATTTCCCTCAGTGATAAAAGGTGTATAATCAACGGAGGAAGTTATACACTGATCAACAAGTTTATCACTAACACCAGATAAATGACGATCTTTCTCATCACGAGTATCAACAGTGAAAGGTGAAGTAGAAACTAAAGCAACAGGTTTCGACAATCTCTCTTTCTTCTTCAGAATTAGACAGTCAGATATTTTATGACCAGGCTTTTTACAATAAAAGCAAACCATGTCTCGTGAGAGTGCAGGTTTACTAACATGTTCAGCAACTGTCGCCTTAATATTCCTACTCATCACAGGAGACTTTGTCTTCGGTTGAAAGCAAAACTTAGACTTACTCATGTCGCTGGTTTTAAGACCAACTGAACTGAATGACCCACGATGAGTTAACACAAATTCATCAGCCATGATAGCCGCTTCAGAAAGTGTATTCACCTTGTGTTCAGTGAGATACGTAGCTACAACATGAGGAACACAATGTTTAAACTCCTCTAAGAGCACTAACTCTCTTAACTGTTCTTTAGTTGTAACTTTCATTGAAGTGCACCAACGATCAAATAAATTCTCTTTTTCTCTTGCGAATTCTACATGAGTACATTCATCAGCTTTACTCAAACTCCTAAATTTTTGACGATATGCCTCAGGCACAAGTTCATATGCATGTAACACAGCAGATTTCACCGTATCATACTCACCACTCTGTTCCAGTGAGAGTGCAGAATAAACTTCCTGTGCTTTACCTGTGAACACACACTGTAACAATAAAGTCCAAAAGCTTTTCGGCCATTTCATGGATAAAGCAACACGTTCAAAGTGATAGAAATATTTGTCCACTTCTTTTTCAGAAAATGGCGGCACTAATCTCATATTTCTGTGAACATCAAACACAGGTTCACCTGCATTCGCATGCTGTTGTAGAACAGGAGGCACATTCGCTTGTGAAACTTCAGCTGTCTTTGCTGCTAATTCTAACTCCAACTTTTTTATCTGAAACGCTCTCTCTTCTCGTTCCCTCTCTATCTCAAGCTCCATTCTTCGCATAGCTAACTGATGATCTAATTTTCTCCCTTCAAATTCTCTTTCTACCGCTCGCTCTTTCATAGCGCGATCGTCACGTTCAGCACGAACTTTCGCGGCATCTAAACACAATTGCTTCTCTTGAAAAGACAATTCTGGAAATTTTGTCTCACTTTCACTATAAACATCAGCAGGAGTAGACACAAACGATTCACTCGGAGTGATTAACTCAGTGCTTACCTCAATAACCCCTCTATCAACAAGTGATCGCTTCAAAGTAGTCACGATAGTTTCCTTCAGCCTCTTTTCTTGAGAAGTAAGATCGACACTGAAGCGTTCGGCGATTTGCACTAACTGCTCCTTTGTACAACTCTCAAGCAAAACTTCTGACAGACAAGCAAAGAAATCTTCGACCACCGAAGACATTTTGTTCGTATAAGTATACGCAAAATAACAAACGAAACTACTACACGTGAGACGCTGTTTACCCGAAATACAACTCCCATAAGCCACTACTTCAAAAAGGAACCACGTCACCTTCCCACAAGTCAAAACACAGTGTAAGCGCGAGAATAAACCGCACTATACACATGAACACAATGACTTACCTTTACTTATTTTTATTGAATGGATTTACCGTTTACAATATGAGAAAACTCCAGCTCCTAACTCAAAAAAACACTAACTAAATCCTACCTGGTCTTCAGAGATGTACCGGGCTCGGGGCGGCATTAAACGCTGAGCTCCGCGACAATCAGTCAGACTGAAAGTCCGGAAGCGTACCCCCAACAGAGAATTAATCTCCACCCAGGATAACCTCCAAAAACAAGAAAGGCAAAATAACAAAACAAAACAACAAACGTGCTCCGTCGGAGGGATTGTATTCACAATCCAGCTGGAAACACTCTAACTAACCAGAGTTCTCATTTATAAAAGGTAATCATTCACAAAAACATACACACATACAACCCATACTTACCAACGTTTCCCACCCCGATAGGATCGCGGACGAGACACCCAATTTATGTTACGGCCAGCTCGTTTCGGCCGAACATAAACGAAACAAGTACAAATGGATCGACTTGCAAGATTTTTATTATTACAAAAACTTAACAGAACAAAGTCTAGGGTTCAACAAAAAGGGGAAAATCATATTCCAAATGGGGAATAGGAAAAAGGTGGATATGGGTTGTGAATAAACAAAGGCAGCAAAACAAAATGACTCCTTCAGAGGCGGTCAGTCCCCTGGATGAAGAAGTAAGGTGGAGAGGAAAAAGCCAAGGTTTTATCCCCTCCATCATTAAGAGGCAACCAGGTAGCAGGGTGTGTAATTTCCCACGCCCTTCCTGAAAGACATTGCCCCCAGCAGGCGAACAAATGAAGTGCGGGGTCGTAACACCCTGGCTCCTCCTCACCGTGGGCACCCACTACTGAACTCGGCCCTGGTGTGTCCTCAGGGATTGAGGCGATGATGACAGGGGGGTTGGTGCAATGCATCTGTCCCAACATCTCATCCATGAGGACAAACCAGGGCCAAGCTTCAGCAGTGGGTTTCCCACTCTCACCCTCACCTGTCCCAGGACACTTGCAATCCTAAAGGCAGAGCAAATGAACCATGGCTTGTTAACAACAACAGGACAATACATTTCAGCAAAGATGTGTGTACTTTTCTTATATAGACCCATTTTTTCCTGAATTGTTCTAAAAAAGCAGAAAAGGGTACTTAACACAGAGGAGCAATCTTAAGTGCATTGTTAACACTGCAAAATATGACACATCAAGACATGCATACAAAATACTTAAGAAATCATATTTCTGTATACTAAAATTTGTTTAAAACCACATAGCTTGCATGACAGCACTACAAAAACACATAAAAGTGAAACCCCATTGCCTTATCTACTGCTTTTCTTATTGTTTTGGGCTTTATTGGGTGGGTGATATTTCTTATAATACACAAGTGCAAATATTACAGATAGGTCGTTAAACTAATAACGTTATTACCACAAGTTTAGCCTAAAACTACCTGATAAATGAAGCCACGCAATGGTGACGAAGGAGTTAAGAAGTTTATAAGAAAATTTAACTCTGGTTTCGCTAGCTATTTGAGTAAATGAAAACATAATACTTACATTTAAATGTGAATTTGCCGTCCACCACCGATCTCTAGTCTCGGCCGCCTTTAAAAATAAATAAATAAATGCTGTCTTCAACGGCGCGCAATGACTTATGGGGTAGGATAGGCCGCTAAGTGTCCATTTATGTATCCTTCTTTTCACGGGGAAACGAAGGGTGCATTTGGCGTCGCTTTTGAATCAGGGAAGCCTTCGTCGCGGCGCGATGACGCAACCGGCCTTCGAATACGGCCTTCGGAGGATGGAGAATTGAATTGGGACAGCCTTCATCGAGCCGCGGTGACGCAATCGGCCTTCAAATGCGACCTTCCAAGGATGCAGCCTTTGAATTGGGACGTCCTTCGTCGCGCCGCGGTGACGCAATCGGCCTTCAAATACGGCCATCCGGCCTTCAAATACGGCCTTCGAAGGACGCAGCCTTCACTTTGGGACACAGCTCCAGAGTTTTCGTTCGCCGTTCTGACACATTTCTCTCGTGGGGGCGGGGCTAGTAGCAGTGTGTTCTCATTGGTTACTGAGCTTTTGATTGATAGCTTCGTGACCTGGAAGTGAAGACGTCAGTGGTGTGTTTATGTGTGGATGTGAGCGTCTGTAATCGCAACTTTCTATTTCATTTTAGTGATAAGTTATGTTTGTTTTTTAATTTTATCTGTATTTACCTGCTGCTACTACTTAGTTGGCAGAAGCTTTTTAGGAGCACAAGAGATCTATTCAGTCTATTCAGGTGTAATTGCACATTAAAGTACTGTCTGTATATAATACTTAAAATATTGTGGTGTCCAATGTTTTCGGAGAACATTTGTTTCTTCCTGATGATTATTTTGCATGTTAGGCTCTGATTAGGTTGAGCTGTTACAATTTAAAGAGTATTTTAGCAAACGTGTGTGATATATTCAGCCGTCAAGAAAGTCAAACTTCAACCAGGTAATCAAGGTTGGCAGCCATGGCCATCACACTACTCATTGTTAGCATGATATACGTTTACACCATCAAAATTAATGATCACTTAAATAAGAGGAATTTAAACAAAATGAAAATTACAGTCGTGGCCTGCTGTCAGATACAGACCTCAAAGGGCATTTCATTACATATGTCACACAAAGAATGTTCTTACTGCCATTTTTTTTTTTTTAATTGATAATTATATTTATTTCATTTAATTAACATTTTCATTTAATTTAAATATATTTGAACAATCATCAACCGTTTCAATCGTGACTACAACCAGTTAAATTAATGTAATTGAAAATATGAATTCAAATAAATGTACATTCTTTATTGTCACTAAAGCATATACACAAGTATCAGAGTGAAGGTCTTGGATGCAATTATGTTGTGACAGGAAAGACCAGAATCCACAAAACATTAACTGCATAATATACATGTAATGCACAGTATTCTCATGATATACATTACTATACAAAATGCACAATTACAAATACAGAATACATTTTAAAAAATCATATACATTTTAAATGTTGCAATGATTCTTTGAGCAGTTCCTGTTGCAGTACAAGTAACAAAGCAGTGACTGGACACAAGCAGTGCAAGGATAGTCCTTCCAAAACATGAGCATTCTCTCATCATTTACTCACCTTCATGCCATCCCAGATGTATATGACTTTCTTCTTCATATAAACATAGACAAAGAGTTTTAAGGAAATAATCCATCTCTGTGAGTCCATAATACGAGTGGATTGTAACCCATGTACGTAAGATTTTTAATAGTTAAAACAGTTTAGATTATTATTATTTTATCTAGCCTATTGTTTGACTTCAGAAGGCATTGATTCATCCACTGAGGTCGCATGGATTACCGTCACGCTCACTGTGTGTGGTTTAAAGCGTCTTTAGGACTCGCAGAGATGGATTACAACAAATGTCCTTACAATCTTAATTCGTGTTTATCTGTAGAAAGAAAGTAAAATGCATCTGGGACAGCATGAGGGTGAGTAAAATAAGAGAGAATTGTATTTTTGGGTGAACTATGCCCTTAACATTCATATGCTATTGGTATGCTAATCCAAGATCATCATAGATTAATAAGAATAAAGTGAAACCTGTTGTGTACTTGCAAACTATGTTTGTTTTAATCTAGACTAGAGGAAATTGAAATATTTGCTAGTTTATATTAAAATAAATCAGGTGTCTGAAGATCAAGATCCCAGTCATTCAAAGGTGATGTGTCTGAACAGAGTAAGATTATTGTCTGACAGGGACAGTGGATCTCTGGTACTATCACTCCATCCTCTGTGTCAGCATCAGGATTTTGTTTATGGAAAAGTTGCTCCACTCCCTGGAAAATGAGAGAAGAAATGTATTATAATCTAACAATACAAACTGCTTTGAACTCCCCTAGTAACAAGTTGCAGACTTAAAATATTTATTATATATATATTTAAGGGATTTTACAGTACTAAATATTTACCTCGGAGTCAAACAGCATTTATCATCTGTAATACTGTTGTGTAACCAGTAGATGGCTGTATAGCCTTATATATAAACATATATCCATGGCTGTGCATTCCCTAGTTGCTGGATGTTTTCAGTCATAATTACTTGCATGTATTAAGTGGACATATATTTATTATTAAAGACTATTAAAGATTTAACATTTGTCAAAGAAATGTTCATTTGAAGTGCACTTTTTTCATTATTATTAGTCAAATGTGGACACAGAAAAAGCAATTTGTTACTCATACTAGATACATATAATAGCTTTATCAGTAATCTTTATCACACAAAAGTAATCAGAATAAATATTGCAATCAGGGCGATACTTCAAAATAATTGAGTGTTTACATATTACGAACAGAGACGTGTTCTGTGGTAAAGTCGTGTCTCTCCTCTTTCAAAAACTTTGCATCGCAAATTAATCAGCAATTGAGAAATTCAGGTTTAAATAGCTTTATTGGCATGGTAAAAAAGGCTTTACATTGCCAAAGTTGAATCAGGCAGTGATTGACAGCACTCTGGTCCTATGGCATCAGTCATTGACTGATACAGTACAGATAGGCTACTGTACAGTACTCTAGCTCAATGTTGTTTGGGGTGGCTGGGGGGAAATATGATCTAATCGAAGCAAATATGATCTAATCGAAGACTGTAACCGAATGTAGATAAACAAGTCATGTAATGATTGGGCTAACACAGTTAAATCAAGACAACACAGCTCAGCTGTATAAAGTTATGGGCTCTTACTGAGCTCTAAAATGCCTCTCCACCTGAAAAAAGCCAGTACTGTATTATAAATAGTATTAGTATAGTATTAAAAAAAAAAAAAAATCAGACTTACCACGAGTAGGCTAACGTTATCCAGTATCCTCCTGATATTCACCTTATTCCGGAAGTAGCACTGGGTGGCGCCATCCGCGTAATCTCACTTCCTGGTTTAGCTACTTAGCGCTTTGTTTGCCCTGGTCCAATCTGTTATCTGTCTTGATATAAGTAGATAGACTATAATTTATAGCCAAATGCATTGGCCTATGGTTATTAACAACTGCTGCAACGTACTAAAGTACATTTCACTTGAAGCTTTTGAAACAATGCCACAATCAAATTATTTAATAGCTGTGTCTTTCTAATAGCTATTACTTAGTTATGAAGATGTGCACAAACACTACTACATGTAAAGTTTGAAACATTATTACACCACAGTTTGTTTGCTTAATCACCAGATACATTTGCAGTGTATAGCCAACAGATGAGAAAAAAATAGCCACGAACTGGTGTAGAAAGAAAGTAGAGCCTCAACTAGATGAACAAGAGGGTAACGTTAGCTTAGCTAACTGCAATTTCTTATGGTTTGATCTCTAACACAAGTAATGGCTGTAAAATAAATCCAGCGACTGAATTCTAGAGGACCATAGCTTTCAAACAAGGTATAGCATGTGTATGTGTCCTGTAGTGAGACCATTACAACATTAGATGTTTGTGGCTAATGTAGGCTAAACACTACACATCGGCCGGGCTGCGATCAGACAGGCAGACGGGTCATATAAACACCTAAAAGTCGTTTAAAAAATACCCCGAGAAACAGTGCATTGCTGTGCTGTTGGTACACACGTACATAGCACATTTGGCACAAATTAGCTTATCTTATGTGACATTTTATCAGTGAGACTTCTCTGCAGTTCTCCTCGAAATTGAATGAGGGTCCGCTAAACCGGAAGGTGGTTTACAACGGAAGTACTGGACAGAAGCAAAAGTGGGCGGGGCGGAATAAGGTGAATAGTGACGATGACTAACGTTAATGATAAATATCATTCGTCTGTAACTTACTATTCCTTCTATAAGAGATCATCTCAACAATATAGTGTAGCAGCAAATAAATACAGATATAAACTTAATATCACTAAAATGAAATAGAAAGCTGCGATTACAGACGCTCACATCCACACATAAACACACCACTGACGTCTTCACTTCCAGGTCACGAAGCTATCAATCAAAAGCTCAGTAACCAATGAGAACACACTGCTACTAGCCCCGCCCCCACGAGAGAAATGTGTCAGAACGGCGAACGAAAACTCTGGGAGTGTAAACGAAAACTTCAGAAGCGTAAGTGAAAACTCTGGAAGCGCATTTGTAAGTTCAGATCAGCGATTGAAATATGAGAAATAGTTAGCAAAACATGCAGTGTATTAAAAACGAAGTCAAAAAATTTGCCTGCGATTTATTCTTTTTCAGTTTTAGAGATAATTTATTTAGTTCCAATTTATATTTTCATTAGTTTCTTGAAAAGCTACGTTCATTTTTATTGGCACAAGAATAGCTCCATAGTTGTCTTGCCCTGGCAACCAAAAACACACTTCTTTCTTTGACATCGCGAGCACAGCGCTTTGATGGGAATCTCCTCTCTTAAAATTAATGATGTACTAACTTCAAATCCAAAATTGATTACAAATTATGTGGAATCATTCTACACTAAGTTATATGAATCAGTTTTTGAAACTGATAAATGTTCCGACTTTTTTAAGTCAGTTAAGCAATCTGTCTCATCTATTTCTATTCAATTTCGAGACCTTTGTGATGAAGAACTAAGGAAACAAGAGTTGTTTACCGCTATTCATTCAATGAAGAAGAAAAAATCGCCAGGCACAGATGGTCTTTCAGTTGAATTTTATCTCTGCTTCTGGGATATTATTGAAAACCCCTTACTCGAAATGTATAAATCAAACGAATTATCGACTTCGATGAAACAGGGATTAATAACCCTCCTTCCGAAACCCGATAAAGATCAATTGATCTTGGATAATTGGTGACCTATAACATTATTAAATGTAGATTATAAATTGTTATCTCTTGTTTATGCAGTTCGTTTGAAAAAAGGTCTAGACGAAATAATTAATGAGTGTCAAACTGGATTTATGGCTGGACGGCACATAAGTTGGAACATTAGACTAATTTTGGACTTATTAGACTACTCAAATTTAGTAGATTCAGAGGCTTTAATTGTTTTCTTAGACTTCCACAAAGCGTTTGATACGATTGAGCATCAGTTTATGTATAGGGCTTTTGAATCCTTTGGTTTTGGGGAAAGATTTATTTCTATAATTAAAATGTTCCATAAAGGTATTAATAGCTCGATTAATTTATATCCAAACACCTCTAAACGATTCCCCATCTGTAGAGGAGTGCGCCAAGGTTGTCCTATAGCCCCTTTCTTGTTCCTCACTGTAGTTGAGTTTCTTTCCATTAAAGTCTTGAATTCTCCAAATATTCAAGGACTTACCATCTTCAATAAACAGCTTAGACTAACTCAGCTTGCGGATGATACTGTTCTTTTTGTGAAAGATAAAGAACAGTTGCCTGCAGTATTGCAGCTAGTAGGTACAATTTCTGATGCCTCGGGATTAAAGCTAAATGTAAATAAATGTGAAATGTGTCTCTATGACTCAAAAGAAAAAATATATATGTAATACCCCAGTAAAAAACAAGGTTAAGTATTTAGGAATAAATGTAACAAAAGATATAGTGGAAAGACAAGAATTAATTTTTTCCCCCAAACTTAAAAAAACTCAAAACATCTTTAATAATTGGCTTCAAAGAGACAGAGACATTTACAGAGTTGGAAAGATAAAGGAATTTATTTCTTATCTGACCTTTTAGATCAGTCAGCTCAGTTTCTTTCTTATGAAAATTTCATGAATAAGTGGGCATTTCCTATTAAATATAAAGAGAGTTCTGTAATAAAAGCCATTCCTACTGGTCTAATGATGTTAATGAGAAGTCATATGATGTCCCTTAACATTTGTAGAATTGATTACATTCTTTATTTAAATGGTGTGGACATTACCAGTAAAAAGTGCTCAAATAAATTCATTAGAAATATATTTTATAAAAATAGATTTGTTCAGCCTAGAGGGAAATTTTTCTGGAATATTTGCTTCTCAGAGATTATCTGGAAAAAAAGCTTGGTTGCTTCCCTTTCTGTTTTGTATATTTAACAAACTTCGAGAAGTACATTTGAAAATTCTTCATAATATTTATGTCAGTAATTATACTTTATCAAAATGTATGGATATTGATGAAAATTGTACTTTTTGTTTGGATCAGCCAGAAAAAATTCTACATCTTTTCTTTGAATGTTATCATTCAAAATAAATTT
Organism: Leucaspius delineatus; assembly: GCA_023718395.1. Lineage (NCBI taxonomy): Eukaryota > Metazoa > Chordata > Actinopteri > Cypriniformes > Leuciscidae > Leucaspius > Leucaspius delineatus. The sequence goes on from CM043356.1 coordinate 386,788, forward strand.
GGGATGATCTTTCTAGTCACTTTCAAGAGAAGTCTGGTCATAACTGTGAACTTACATCCAAAGATGTTATCATTTATTTTGATTCGAAAATTGCTTCTGTTAATTTTATGATGAATCTTATGATATTGTTAGGTAAATTTCATATTCATAAGAGTAAATTGAGTAATTCTAAACCATGTTTGAAGGTTTTTTTGAGTGAATTTGAATTGTATATTGAGTCTCTCAAATGTATTGATAACAAAAAATGTAGTGATACAATTATATTTGCTAAAGAATTGAAGTTAATTGAAAATTGATTTAATATGTTGTTGTTGTTTTTTTTTTTTTAAGTAGTACCAATTATTGGTTTCTATAACAGATTGTTTTTTCCCATTTCTTTTTTCTTTTTTTCAGAATTTTCTTTGTTAAAATTTTGTTTTAGATTGTTATCTTTTTGGATGTCCTGTTATTGTGTTTTTTGATGTTTGTTATGTCTAATGTCTAATAAAAAAATAAAAAAAACCTTCCAAAACTTGTGACAAACCGGAAGGAGTATTTTTGGCACAGAAATACTCCTTTAAACGTACAACTACATTTTTGAAACTTTGTCCATGTTTAGCATGGGAATTCAACTCTTTAACAGTGTAAAAAACTCAGTGTGCATGAAATAGCATTTCACCCCCCCTTTAATGCATTAATATAATCTCTAATGTTTCCAGGGTTCCTCATTGTTGCAGTGTTACCAGTGTTTACAACAGTGACCAGATACAACTGGGACGCAACATGTGGTCAACAAATGGGCTGTGAGTCGAATTATGATCTGATCCCTCATATAAACACACATACCACCATAATCTGATCAATCTATAATTCATAAACGCTTGTGTCATTATGAATGTCTGATCTTTACAGATTTTGAGTGGAGGGTTTAATGAGATTAATCTGTGTTCAGTCGTTTTGAACATTTATGAAATGTTTTATATATAATGTTTAATGTATGGTCTTGATGTTTTACTCAGTGAGTGTCAAACACAGATATGCAGATTTACACTAATATTAAACATGTTTTTCAGGTTCACCTTCGGTCATGAGATCAGTGTGGTCAATGCTCATGATATTGGTCAATGCTGTAATGATCTATTTCTACATCACAGCTCTGGAGAATGAGAAGGGTATGATTATATTAAATTATATATCTGAGACATCTCTGCTATATCTCAGCTTTCTGCTGAAGTGTGTGTGTGTGTGTGTGTGTGTGTGTGTGTGTTGATGAACTGTCAGTGATGATCTGATGTGTGTGAGTGAGTGTGTGTGTGTGTGTGTTAATGAACTGTCAGTGATGATCTTATGTGTGTGTGTGTGTGTGTGTGTTGAACACTGTCAGTGATGATATGATGTGTGTGTTGATGAACACTGTCAGTGATGATCTGATGTGTGTGTGTGTGTGTTGATGTTCAGATCGTGTCGGATGGGCCTGTATGATCGTGTTTCTTCAGTCACTCTGGGTGCTGATAAACTTCACAATCTCATTTAAATGGGGTACAGTATTAATATTAATCATCATCTCTGATCATCTTCATCCTTCAGCTCTCGTTTATTCTCCTCACTCTCTTCTGTTCTCCTCTTCTGTTGAGATTATGGGCCCTATTTTAACGATCTGAAACGAACGCAAGTAACTTTGTGGGCGGGTCTCTTGCTATTATACCAGCGGGATAAATGACTCTTGCGCCCGACGCAAATCTGAAATGTGTTGGTCTGAAGTAGCTACATTACTCATATAGGTGTGGTTTGGGCGTAACGTGAAATAAACCAATCAGAGCGTCATCTCACATTCCCTTTAAGAGCAGGCGCGCTTGTACCATGGCGGATGGCTATTATAACGGCAGATTTGCAGGAGCGGTTCACAGCCGAGGAGACCGACGTTCTCGTCAGGGCCGTAAAACACAGAGAAGTGACATTGGGGACGGAGAAACACACCCAAATTAGCTTCGGTTAAACAGGCGTATGATCATTTGGGTAAATGTGTAAGCTAGATTTATGCCTATTCTTTCACATCTTCATGGACACAACAATGATTTCCCTTGTGTGTTAATATTTTTCCTTGTAATAATGTATTGTAGCATACAGTGAGGAAAATAAGTATTTGAACACCCTGCTATTTTGCAAGTTCTCCCACTTGGAAATCATGGAGGGGTCTGAAATTGTCATCGTAGGTGCATGTCCACTGTGAGAGACATAATCTAAAAAAAAAAAATCCAGAAATCACAATATATGATTTTTTAACTACTTATTTGTATGATACAGCTGCAAATAAGTATTTGACCACCTGTCTATCAGCTAGAATTCTGACCCTCAAAGACCTGTTAGTCTGCCTTTAAAATGTCCACCTCCACTCCATTTATTATCCTAAATTAGATGCACCTGTTTGAGGTCGTTAGCTGCATAAAGACACCTGTCCACCCCATACAATCAGTAAGAATCCAACTACTAACATGGCCAAGACCAAAGAGCTGTCCAAAGACACTAGAGACAAAATTGTACACCTCCACAAGGCTGGAAAGGGCTACGGGGAAATTGCCAAGCAGCTTGGTGAAAAAAGGTCCACTGTTGGAGCAATCATTAGAAAATGGAAGAAGCTAAACATGACTGTCAATCTCCCTCGGACTGGGGCTCCATGCAAGATCTCACCTCGTGGGGTCTCAATGATCCTAAGAAAGGTGAGAAATCAGCCCAGAACTACACGGGAGGAGCTGGTCAATGACCTGAAAAGAGCTGGGACCACCGTTTCCAAGGGTACTGTTGGTAATACACTAAGACGTCATGGTTTGAAATCATGCATGGCACGGAAGGTTCCCCTGCTTAAACCAGCACATGTCAAGGCCCGTCTTAAGTTTGCCAATGACCATTTGGATGATCCAGAGGAGTCATGGGAGAAAGTCATGTGGTCAGATGAGACCAAAATAGAACTTTTTGGTCATAATTCCACTAAACGTGTTTGGAGGAAGAAGAATGATGAGTACCATCCCAAGAACACCATCCCTACTGTGAAGCATGGGGGTGGTAGCATCATGCTTTGGGGGTGTTTTTCTGCACATGGGACAGGGCGACTGCACTGTATTAAGGAGAGGATGACCGGGGCCATGTATTGCAAGGTTTTGGGGAACAACCTCCTTCCCTCAGTTAGAGGATTGAAGATGGGTCGAGGCTGGGTCTTCCAACATGACAATGACCCGAAGAACACAGCCAGGATAACCAAGGAGTGGCTCTGTAAGAAGCATATCAAGGTTCTGGCGTGGCCTAGCCAGTCTCCAGACCTAAACCCAATAGAGAATCTTTGGAGGGAGCTCAAACTCCGTGTTTCTCAGCGACAGCCCAGAAACCTGACTGATCTAGAGAAGATCTGTGTGGAGGAGTGGGCCAAAATCCCTCCTGCAGTGTGTGCAAACCTGGTGAAAAACTACAGGAAATGTTTGACCTCTGTAATTGCAAACAAAGGCTACTGTACCAAATATTAACATTGATTTTCTCAGGTGTTCAAATTTTGCAGCTGTATCATACAAATAAATAGTTAAAAAATCATATATTGTGATTTCTGGATTTTTTTTATTTTTTATTATGTCTCTCACAGTGGACATGCACCTACGATGACAATTTCAGACCCCTCCATGATTTCTAAGTGGGAGAACTTGCAAAATAGCAGGGTGTTCAAATACTTATTTTCCTCACTGTATATAAGTGCTGTAATTATAGATAAAAATAATGGACCAATATCAGAAGATCTTAGTTTGGCTCAAGGAGGAAAAGGTGAAGTTCAGTGATACACAGAGTCAAGGCTGCAGTGCAATTGTGAATTGTATTACATATAGGACAACAAGCATTTACAATATTTACACGTGCACATAGGAAGTATTCAGTTCAAAGTTATTAATGAACATACAGCAATCTCAGAATTCAAAATTCTCTCAATCATAAACAGTGTTTGAAGCCGCAGCAGTTCACAACACACAGCCCTCGAGACAGGGAGTCCATGATGGAACAGTTCATAAACTCAGTACCAATATGTAGATGTGTGAAAAAAAAAAAAAAAAATATATATATATATATATATATATATATATATATATATACACACCGACTCCCGCACACACACACCAAACAACAGCGCGCGGCCGTATTTAAAGGAAAGTGACGCAACACTCTGTCAAGTCTCACGATACTTCACGAAGCCTCACGACAACGCGAACACAAAGGGGAGCCGCGAATAAAGAGAATAAGGCAAAAACACCTGGGTTACATATGGTTTAAAGGGGTCATGAACTGGATTGTTTTATTATTTTATAATGTTTCCTGGGGTGCCCTTATAATGTTAGTATGATTTTTACATCAAAAATTGTCATAATTTATAAATAAAAGCCATTTTTCCAAGCCTGATTTCAGGCTCAGATTTGAACGCTCCGTTTTAAGGGGCGTGTCTGCTGTGAGACTGCAGTGCAATCGCCCACTGCTGTGATTGGCTGACATGCTTGCATATGAAATAGCTAGTATTACATGAACTCTCTCGAAAACTGTTACTACGTTTTTACTATTACAGCTATCGAGATTAACAAATCGTGAAAAGTATCGTTTAAAGCATTATATTTAAATCTATTCCATCACATGAAAGGTTGCAGCATGATGAGCACTGACTGAGCAGATGACAGACAGTCTGTTGATCGCGTGAATAAAGATCGTATCATTGCAACGCAATTTTTGCACTCTCACAAATGCTTACACCAAATCACAATGCAAACACGATGTGAATACACAGTAAGAGCTTCGTTGTGTAGTGTAACAGTGTCATTATTTCGTTTGGTAAGTGTCCAGATAAGCTCTCGCGGCTCGCGCTGTGCTGTTTGATTGACAGCTTGGGCGAATGGAAAGGGATCGTTCTTTGATCGCTTTCTGATTTAATCTAATTTAATAACAGTTTAAAAAGGATTATTTTCATAATACTACGAGAAATTATGTGAAGTTGATCATTTAGTCACTGATGCATAAACAGTATGAGTATGCTATTGAACGATTTTAAGAGAATCTGAACTTGAATAATTACACAGAAACCACTGATCGCAGATCAGGCATTAGAGTACACATGGTTACTTACATGTTGCTGGCAGATCCGTGTCGGGAAATTGTGATTGACTGATTTAATAAAGTTTAACCATGCTGGAATCCGAAGGAAGCTTATGCAGACTGTCTTCTTCCACAACCAGGCACTGCACAATATTTAGTAAACAGCATGTTTATTGGTTTATTGCTTGGAAGTAGCTCGATCCGGTAAGCAATCATCATGTCGTCCTATGTTATTTAGCATGTTTGGGCGAATCAGTGGGCGGGGCTAAACAGGCCGTGTTAAAGTAGGCGTTGATCTTCTTTTGTGGAGGCGGTGTTTTATCCTCTTTGACATCATAGTTCCCCACTTTGAAAAACGAGTCGTTTGCTGAGCCTGATGTCTATAAAAGCTTTTATTGGACTAACAAGGTACACTCAAAAAAATAATCTGTTGAACGAACTTAATTAAATTAAGGAAAGGTTTTCCACGAAATTGAATTACATTTTTCCAACAAAATCGAAATAGTTTGAAATAATTTGTTGTAATCTTGTTGTATGAATTTAAATTAATTTAGTCATTCCTGCTAGATAAAGTTTTGTCAGGTTAACTACATTTAGTTTTTGTTCTGCCTTAAATAACCAACATTATAATTTTTGTTAATTTGACTCTATGGTCACTTCTAATGATAGACACTACTATTATTCAATTGAATTATTACTTGTGCAGGACTGTAAGCGAGGTTTACACAATGTATACAGTACTGAGTGCCCACAGCCTGAGCACAAGGTTTAATGCACATATAGCATAATACTGAGCCCACAGCCTAAACACAGTCGCCACTCTTCTGCATAATGGTAACCACAAAATTCAATAACATTACAGAAAGTCCTCTAAGTTTCTAACATAACTGAACATTAAACACTAACATTAACTAACAACATCTTTCCATTTACTGAAAAACACATAAAATAACACTTTTTCCCTAAATTGACCCTCTTAATGCAGTCCCTTGCAAAGCATGCTGGGAACTACAGATCCACTGCCCAGTTAGATGTCAGCAACAATGATTCATGTAGTTTTCACACAAATGAATTAGGTTGATTGAACACAATTAAATTAAGTTGTGACAATATTAAACAATCGTGTTACTTTTGCTTATTGTAATTAATTATTTTAACAAGAGGCCAAAATTCTTTTTTTGAGTGACATCCGGTTAAGACGAACAAAAAATATTCATGTTGACTCAATTAAAAAAAATTTGGTAAACCCAATTTTTTACAAATTACATTGATTACGTTTAATGAAATTAAGCTGGAATCATTTCTATGAAGGGTTGTGTTGTATATGCTCATTTTAATTAATGAAATTGAACAAAGAGCTAAAATCATTTTTTTGAGTGTAGTTTTCAGTTCTGAAACTTACAGGATATTATTATAGTATGATGATCTCTTATATGTCAAAAGCTCAAGTAAATTTTGATTTCTCAGTTCATCACCCCTTTAATAAAAATGAAAACTGCTGCTTCTGTGTGATGAGAGAAGGTGTGTGTGCGTTGTGCACACGCTACATTTATTATGGCCAAGCATGCGCTCTTAAAATAGCATCTGAATAACATGCACAACGCCACTGACTTTAGACTCGGTTTCTCCTGGTCAGTGGCGGGATTGTTTTCTCAAACTGCAAAATAGCACCAGGGAACGTTTGCGCCGGATCACGCCGCCTCTTTGTGCTGAACCGTCCCGGGAGTGCAAGTTCATTCCCTAGTTTACCGACGTGCGTCTGTGGAGGGAAAAGTCCGCTGTGCGCGGGTGCAAAATAGGAATGATACATGCGTCGCTGTACAAAGGCAATTGCGCTGGGTGCAAGATAGGGCCTGTATCTCTACACTGTGAAAACTATCCTCATTTTAACACTAAAAGACAGTACAGTGAAAAACTGCTTATTTTCTTGTAAGTTCTGTACATCAGGGCTTTATGTTGCATCTAATGTTGTTAATGTTCACTTAGGGCTGGGCGATAATTCGATCTCGATACGGGATCGCGATAATATTCTGAACGATTTCGATAATATGCTTGGGACGTATTATTCGATATCACATGAAAAACTAAGCGCAACAGTATCTGCCGGCTGCCGTATCTGCCGGCAGGGCACGCCCACTTCTCAGCGAGCACCGTGGCTACAGTAAACAGAAGGAGACTGAGAGAGAGGGAAAAAAGTTGTAAAAAGGATAAAAAAAAAATGAGCGAAACTGAAGTTGAGGACAGCGAAAATAATGCCGAATGTGAAGGCGACATCACTACATAACTCGAGACCGAAGACATTGTTGAAAAAAAAGGTAACACGACGTCAATTGTGTGGACGCGTGGTTTGGATATGGCAGACAACTGACAAGCTGAGCCATATAGCATTAATTATCACAGGCCGCGATCCCGATCCGTGATAATTAATGCGATATGGCTCAGCTTGTCAGTTAACTACGTCTCTGTGTTGTAAATGCTGCTCCATCTGAAAGCAGGTGATGGCGATTTACTACTAATCAAGGAACCGGCTTTACTGACGAGATGTGCCTAACAATGTCATGCGATATATCGCCCAGCCCTTGGTTTACTATGTTTACATATTTGTGCAATTTTGGCTCAGATTTCATTCTACTTATAAAACAGTTCTAGAGATCTACCTTAATCTTACAGGTAGTATTTGTGCCAGGGCCATGTTTACTCTTTTTGTAGGCTACTTGAGATGTTCACTGTCCAGCCAAAGCAATTTGATGTGATAGTTGTCACAGCTGTTAGTTTATATACAATGTTTCAATAAGTAAAAGTTTGTATTATTGTATAAAGGGAGATGACTCATGTTTGCAATTACAAATGATGTGCACAACCTTTTATTTTTGTATTTTTCAATACCTCCAAATACACTGCTCTCTTGACTAGAAAGATTCATAAATGTGGGAGTGTAATGTGAATCCTTTGGCTGCATGAAGACCTTAACAAAAATATTTTGTGCTCATTATTGAAAGGCATAATCTTTAATTTTTTATGTTATTAAACTTTATTCTAAAGTTTCAGTGAATATCTTGTTTCTTCAAGCTTCAGGATGTCCCTTACACTGGCAGCATCTGCAAAAACTACATATCGTGATAAGAATCGGGATCGATCAATATGGAAAAACATATCGTGATAAAAAAAATTCCATATCGCCCAGCCCTATGTTCACTGCATTATTTCAGTGTCGTGTGTGTGTCTATGATGTTGTTTAGTGTGTGTGTGTGTGTGTGTGTGTGTGAATGACACTGTACAGCTTCTATATTAGTACTAATCTCATCATGAACTTTGACCTTTCTCACCATCACCTGTGCTTTTATGGTATTTTAGTACTTCATAACATTACACCAGTTAATGAAATACAGCTATTTACTGTAAGTTTAAGTTAAATCTGTAAATCCTGAAATGCTGCAGACGTATATTTACGGTAAACCTCAGATGTTTTACAGAGTTATTCAGCGTTTACCATCTCAGCACAGCTTTAATTCTGTCGCTGTAATAATGATCTTCATGAAATCCTGTTCCTCGTGTGTGTTTATGATCTCCTGCTGATATTTAAGTTTGCTTGATCAAACTTACTTCACTTACTGATCTACAATTTAAACTTCTTCTTCTTCTGAGCCTGAGTTTAGACAGCATCTCCTCCTAGAGCTTTAAAGCTACAAACACCAAACTCTCTCAGACCTTCAGCTGTTCTGACTCGCTATTATCTTTTATAACGGATCCGACTTACAGTTTTCATTAAAATCATAAAAGTCCCATACGCTTTCATTGAGGGGGTCAAAACTTTAAAGCATAAACTCCAATAGAGAATTTAAGCTTCATCCACTATGTATCTGTCATGTTAGCTACATGGTAATTCATGGTAAAGCATGCTAGCAACATGTTTAAACATTAGCAAAAAGCTCATTTGTGTTAACAGCATCTTAAATCATGCTAGCAAAATGATAAAACATGAGAGCATCATGCTAATTCATACTAACACAATGTTAATTAATGCTAACAGAATGCCAAATCATGTTAGCTACATGGTAATTAATGCAAAATCATTCATGCTAGCAACATGATAGCATCATGTTAAATTATGCTAGCAACATGGTGAATAATGTTAAATCATGTTTCCTCAATCAAGAACAAATGTGTGTGAAACATGAGTGTGTGTTTGTGTATGGATATTGTGTGTTACTGTCATGTTTTATTCAACTTCTATCAATGAATGATGGAAATCCTTATTCTACACAATATTTTTTTAATAATTTATTATTTCTTATTAAAGAAATGTGGTCTTCAGTGGTTCTTTGGGGTGGTTGAGGTGTTATAAAGCCCTGTATAATTCTTTAAAGGATCTCTAACTCTCTATAGTTTAGTTGCAGAGAGGATAAAAAAGACATTAAAAATACAGTGTATTTCCTGAAGATAACGTGGTTCTCAACCTGATGATGATGGCAAGGTGATGATATAAACTGTATTATTTTCTCTAATGGTGAAGATCTGAAACTGTATTATTGTATCTTCCAGATCTTCTCCGTGTTGTTCCTGTGTATGTGTTTGGATCAGTCGGTGTTGTTGTACTGAACGCTGTTGCTCTGATGACTGAACTGATCCTGAAAACAGGCGAGTGAACACTTCAACATCACTTACATTATATCCTCCTGGGACCCAGGAATAGACTTTGGTCCACTGTAGTGGACATTATATTTTAGTGAATTTTTCTGACATCATACATGTCACATGACACACCCTGGGTGTCCTGTAAAGACTTTTCAGAGACACCACATGTTTGGAGGTTTCACCATGAAAACAACTTGTCCTTGGTCTTTAAAACTGTCTGACATTAATTTAGTGATCAAATGTAGGAAATATGATAATATATTGTAATTATAATTTAAATTGGACTACTTTTCAAATTGTATTTCATAAACCAACATCTCAGGAAAATGTTACGGGGTTTCAAATAAAAAAATGACTTTCTGTTTAGAACAGGGCATTGATTTCATACATGTCCACTGTAGAGGACATCAGGACTTACTTACATACATGTTTATCCGGCATTTTAGGAGACACAACAAGAGAATATGGAAATAAATTATACATCAATATTCCTATGAAATATTAGATATTATTATTAAAATGTTGCCAATTATTATTCCAATTATTACACTTCTTTTTCCATTAAATGTTGCTGCAAGAACACATTCATGTGCACATTAGATACAGTGTACAGATGCATTGCATTGAATGGGAATATTAATTTAAAGCCATTTTACCCAAATATTGCATAAAGTAAAATAGTGTATCAATTCATTTCATTATATCTTTCGTAACATAGTTGAGAATCATCTTTATACAAATTTTGGTTAAAAAAATCCTTAAAGCCCAAAATGTATTGGTGATTGAAAAATAAAGCCCATTGGTTTTGCCTATACATATAATTTCATGTCATTTTATTTTTTAAACAACTTAGTCCTGGCGTCCACTACAGAGGACATAGCATAACGTATGAATAAAATCCCCCCCCAAAAATTTTTTTACCATTTGTTTCTTGTGCTCTAAACAATGAGATGACATGAAAAAAAAAAAAAAAAATAAACTTTTTTTTCTGGGTCCCAGGAGGATATCTGAGCTTTCTGGTAAAAACACACACATTATAAACTAATACAGCATTTTAATCTGAACTGAGTGTGTGATAATATCTCACTGTGAGGCAGAAATGATCCTCATCTGATCCTCATTTTTCAAAAGTGTGTTTAACAGTTTAGAAGCAGATCTTCTAGACGTGGTAAATACCTCACTTCTCTCTGGGAGTTTTCCAAACTCCCTGAAAACTGCAGTTGTCAAGCTCCTCCTGAAAAAGAGCAATCTGGATAAGACCATATTAAGCAACTATAGACCGATCTCAAATCTTCCTTTCATAGGCAAGATCATTGAAAAAGTTGTCTTCAATCAGCTGAATAAATTCTTATGCTCGAATGGATACTTTGACAATTTTCAATCTGGTTTCCGACCGCACCACAGCACAGAGACAGCGCTGATAAAGATAATAAATGATATTCGCTTAAATACTGATTCAGGCAAATTATCAGTGCTGGTACTACTCGACCTCAGTGCTGCATTTGACACTGTCGATCATAACATACTTCTGGACAGGCTGGAAAACTGGGTGGGGCTTTCTGGGATAGTCCTAAAATGGTTCAGGTCATACTTAGATGGGAGAGGTTATTATGCGAGTATAGGAGACCATAAGTCTGAGTGGACATCCATGACATGCGGAGTCCCTCAAGGCTCAATTCTTGCGCCACTCCTGTTCAACCTGTACATGCTTCCAATGAGCCAAATAATGAGAAAGAACCAAATTGCTTACCACAGCTATGCAGATGACACACAGCTCTACTTAGCCCTATCGCCTAACGATTACAGCCCCATTGACTCCCTGTGCCAATGCATTGATGAAGTCAACAGTTGGATGTGTCAAAACTTTCTTCAATTAAACAAAGACAAAACTGAAGTCATTGCGTTTGGAAACAAAGATGAAGTTCTCAAGGTGAACGCATACCTTCACTCTAGGGGTCAAACAACTAAACATCAAGTCAGGAATCTTGGTGTGACACTAGAGTCAGACCTTAGTTTCAGTAGTCATGTCAAAGCGATAACAAAATCAGCATACTATCATCTAAAAAATATTGCAAGAATTAGATGCTTTGTTTCCAGACAAGACTTAGAGAAACTTGTTCATGCTTTCATCACCAGCAGGGTGGATTATTGTAATGGACTCCTCACTGGCCTTCCCAAAAAGACCATAAGACAGTTGCAGCTCATACAGAACGCTGCCGCCAGGATTCTGAGCAGAACCAGAAAATATGAACATATCACACCAGTCCTCAGGTCTTTACACTGGCTCCCAGTTAGATTTAGGATTGATTTTAAAGTATTATTACTGGTATATAAATCATTCAATGGCCTTGGACCTCAATACATTGCAGATATGCTCACTGAATATAAACCCAACAGATCACTCAGATCATTAGGATCATATCAGCTAGAAATACCAAGGGTTCACTCTAAGCATGGCGAGTCTGCTTTTAGCTATTATGCCAGCCGCAGCTGGAACCAGCTTCCAGAGGAGATCAGATGTGCTCCTACAGTAGTCACATTCAAATCCAGACTCAAAACACTTATGTTTAGCTATGCATTTACTGAATGAGCACTGTGCCACTGTTCGTCCGACTGTTTGAACTGTACTGTATTTTATTTTTATCTGTATAAACTGTTTTAATTATTCTTATTCTTTTTATTATTTTAATTTCTTCTATGTAAAGCACTTTGAATTGCCACTGTGTATGAAATGTGCTATATAAATAAACTTGCCTTGCCTTGCCTTCATCTCAAAGTTATTATTCTCTTTTCATTCACATATATTAATTCAGAGCAATAATAGGCCTTATAATCATCTGTTCATGCTGTAACTGAAATACTGTGGTTTATTCTCATCCTCAGTTAATGGAGAAGGAGCCGTTGGAGATATGAGGATCATCGTCTTTTCCTCTGAATTCCTCTTCACTTTATTTCTGATGGTTTTAATGGTATTTGAACCCTGTGAGTATAACCTGTACTTAAAGACCAGTAAACTAATACATTCACTTCAGGTGTTTTGGTGCCTCTTATATTTCTTTAAGGGATTTTCATTTAAAAATATGAGCACATATGTGACCAATCATCTGTCTTTAGGATGCGTCACTTTCAGGGAATAATTGCTGAGTTTTGTGTTGTGATGATTGATGAATCTCACACGTGTGTTTATTGTGTTTGACTCTACAGCTTCAGTTTGATTCACAGTTATTGATTATTGATTATGACTCATACTGACTCATTCTAAACTAAACTAAACTGAATCATCTTCAACACTCACTGAACGCTCTATTAAATTCACTGGATATCTGAAGGTTATTATATTTTTCTTTGTTAAACCAGGACTCATCTATTATACAGTCTGAAGTGTTTTGAATCTGAATAATCCTGTAAATCTCTTTTCCTCCTCCGTCTCTGAACTCACAGGGATCAAACCATGTCTGCAGTCATGTCAGGTTAGTATTTCATATTTAATGTGAATTAGATTTGATGAATTCACCTGCGGTTTCACTTCATGTTAAAGGTGCTCTCAGTGATTTATGTTCATGTTTCTCAGACTGAAGTCTTCATACACACACTCATGAGCGAAGAGAGAAAACAACTTATGTTGAATAAAACTGATTCTTCCCGACTCTACATCATCTAAATCTGATCTGTGAAATTATTTCCTTTAAATGTGGAGAGAATGACTGACTGCACCTTTAAATAACTGTGAAGATATGTGTGTACATTAATGCATTAGTGGAGATCTGTGTGTACATTAATGCATTAGTGGAGATCTGTGTGTACATTAGTGCATTAGTGGAGATCTGTGTGTACATTAATGCATTAGTGGAGATCTGTGTGTACATTAATGCGTTAGTGGAGATCTGTGTGTACATTAATGCGTTAGTGGAGATCTGTGTGTACATTAATGCGTTAGTGGAGATCTGTGTGTACATTAATGCGTTAGTGGAGATCTGTGTGTACATTAATGCATTAGTGGAGATCTGTGTGTACATTAATGCATTAGTGGAGATCTGCGTGTACATTAATGCGTTAGTGGAGATCTGCGTGTACATTAATGCGTTAGTGGAGATCTGTGTGTACATTAATGCATTAGTGGAGATCTGTGTGTACATTAATGCATTAGTGGAGATCTGCGTGTACATTAATGCATTAGTGGAGATCTGTGTGTACATTAATGCATTAGTGGAGATCTGTGTGTACATTAATGCATTAGTGGAGATCTGCGTGTACATTAATGCATTAGTGGAGATCTGTGTGTACATTAATGCATTAGTGGAGATCTGCGTGTACATTAATGCATTAGTGGAGATCTGTGTGTACATTAATGCATTAGTGATGATCTGTGTGTACATTAATGCATTAGTGGAGATCTGCGTGTACATTAATGCGTTAGTGGAGATCTGCGTGTACATTAATGTGTTAGTGGAGATCTGCGTGTACAGTAATGCGTTAGTGGAGATCTGTGTGTACATTACAGTTTTTTTCAATTGTTTACACGCAATTTTGAAAACCGGGTTCTTTTTTTCAAAACAGAATAACAATTATCCAAACACCACACTCAATTTGCATAATTCCTAGATTGTTTGCAAAATGACACACTTCAGTCAAAACATACACACTTCAGTCAAAACATATACACATATTTGTGAAAATGCTATTAGTTTTCATTTGACCAACACAGTCCTCAATGATCAGACACTATTGCAGCCAGTTACACACAGCTGTGATAAATATAAAACACATTTGTAAAAAAACTAATTTTAGGAAATAGCTTTTGCTAGATTTTTGGCCAGACATTGTTATGTAAGGGATAATTTAGATGACAAAAAAAAAAAAATAGTGACATACCCACAACATTCTTCATGATTAGTTTGAGATATAGGGAGAATGTACACAAATAGGCCTACTATAAATTTACAAAGCACTGCACAACACTGATGCTGTGACTGAATATTTCAAGTATTTATTTCAATACTTACACAGTATTTCTTACCATAATCAGTTACAGTAATCAACCAACAATGAAATCAATGAAACAAATAAAATCTGTAGACAAATAAAAATTACTGCATGAAGTATACACTTTGACTCTGAAGAAAAACTACTGTAAAAGCAACAAGAATACTGTAACTATTCATCATCTCTCCGTCTGGCTGGATCAGGCCATAAGATTTCATCCACATCACAGGCTATGTCTTCAATGGCATAAGTCCTTCCCTACCTCTTCCTCTACCTAGGCCTCTTCCTCTACCTCCTTCTCCTCTTCCTCTACCTCCTTCTCCTCTTCCTCTACCTCCTTCATCTCCTCTTTGAGCTCCCCCTCTCATTCTCACTCTTCTTCTTTTTCTTCTAGCTCCTTCCATCTTCGTTGAAGACAGGTGAATTCACCTGCTACCTTTTATAGCACACCTGAGTGCTGCGTTTTCAAATTAGCACATGTGTGCTTCCACACCTGGTGGTTGTGTTTATCCAATTCGTTCATTAGTGTGGTCATTGGCAATCCGGTGCTTTGTAATGACAAGGAAGTAACCTCACAATCCTTATCTGTGTCTAAGGAGTGAAAATGTGTGTAGAGTTTTACAAATCACTGTGTGTAATGTTTTGCAAAAAGGGTGAAGCAGACATTGTGTGTAATGTTGTGCAAATCTGTGGAGGTGTTTTGCTCCTTGGAGTAGAATTTTGCAAATTGTGTGGAAATTTTTATTTTAGTGTGTAAACAATCGTAAAAAACTGTAATGCATTAGTGGAGATCTGCGTGTGCATTAATGCATTAGTGGAGATCTGTGTGTACATTAATGCATTAGTGGAGATCTGTGTGTACATTAATGCATTAGTGGAGATCTGTGTGTACAGTAATGCATTAGTGTGTGTACATTAATGCATTAGTGGAGATCTGTGTGTACATTAATGCATTAGTGAAGATCTGTGTGTACATTAATGCATTAGTGGAGATCTGTGTGTACATTAATGCATTAGTGGAGATCTGTGTGTACAGTAATGCATTAGTGTGTGTACATTAATGCGTTAGTGGAGATCTGCGTGTACATTAATGCATTAGTGGAGATCTGTGTGTACATTAATGCATTAGTGGAGATCTGTGTGTACATTAATGCATTAGTGGAGATCTGTGTGTACAGTAATGCATTAGTGTGTGTACATTAATGCATTAGTGGAGATCTGTGTGTACATTAATGCATTAGTGAAGATCTGTGTGTACATTAATGCATTAGTGGAGATCTGTGTGTACATTAATGCATTAGTGGAGATCTGCGTGTACATTAATGCATTAGTGGAGATCTGTGTGTACATTAATGCATTAGTGGAGATCTGTGTGTACATTAATGCATTAGTGTAGATCTGTGTGTACATTAATGCATTAGTGAAGATCTGTGTACATTAATGCATTAGTGGAGATCTGTGTGTACAGTAATGCATTAGTGTGTGTACATTAATGCATTAGTGGAGATCTGTGTGTACATTAATGCATTAGTGAAGATCTGTGTGTACATTAATGCATTAGTGGAGATCTGTGTGTACATTAATGCATTAGTGGAGATCTGTGTACATTAATGCGTTAGTGGAGATCTGCGTGTACATTAATGCATTAGTGAAGATCTGCGTGTACATTAATGCATTAGTGGAGATCTGTGTGTACATTAATGCATTAGTGGAGATCTGCGTGTACATTAATGCATTAGTGAAGATCTGCGTGTACATTAATGCATTAGTGGAGATCTGTGTGTACATTAATGCATTAGTGGAGATCTGTGTGTACATTAATGCATTAGTGGAGATCTGTGTGTACAGTAATGCATTAGTGTGTGTACATTAATGCATTAGTGGAGATCTGTGTGTACATTAATGCATTAGTGAAGATCTGTGTGTACATTAATGCATTAGTGGAGATCTGTGTGTACATTAATGCATTAGTGGAGATCTGCGTGTACATTAATGCATTAGTGGAGATCTGCGTGTACATTAATGCATTAGTGGAGATCTGCGTGTACATTAATGCATTAGTGGAGATCTGTGTGTACATTAATGCATTAGTGGAGATCTGTGTGTACATTAATGCATTAGTGGAGATCTGTGTGTACATTAATGCATTAGTGGAGATCTGTGTGTGCATTAATGCATTAGTGGAGATCTGTGTGTAAATGAACTGTCTTGTCTTGAACACAGAAGGCAATAAAGTCTCGTCGACCTCGAGCCACTGGATCTCAGGATCAGGAATCACAGGTTAGCGTCAGAATCATTGTGGATTTGAACACTTTTCTCCACAGATGTTGTGTAGATCATCAGTGTTTCTCAATCCTGCTTCTGGAGAACACCAGCGCTTTCCTTTATTTCACACAAAACACTTCAGATTATTGACTCTGTAAAACCTGTAATATCTGTAATACCACATCCTGATCCTCTGCTCTGACACAAACTGGGTTTGAAACGTCATTTCCTTCAACTTAAAAACAGCAAATGCTTCTTTGTGGTAAAACTGTGAAGTGTTTTCTATGAGGACTGAGAAACACTGCTGTGATACTGTTGAGAATACATGTTAATGTGTCTTATTCTGAACACAGACTGCAGCAGGTTCTGATGAAACTACAGCCAGTGGATCAAACCAGAACCAGATCCAGATCCAGAACCAGGACCAGAACCAGATCCAGATCCAGAACCAGGACCCAGCAGAATCTCATGAGATGAAGCCTCTACTGAATGAAGATCAAGACACTAGTAAGACTGACCAGGACCAGGACCTGCACAAGTTCCTGCACAAGTTCCTGCACCAGTTCCTGCACCAGTTCCCGGACCAGTTCCCGGACCAGTTCCTGCACCAGTTCCCGGACCTGGACCAGTTCCTGCACCGGTTCCTGGACCAGAACCAAAACCAGGACCTGGAATAGGACCAGAACCAGATCCAGATCCAGAACCCAGCAGAATCTCATGAGATGAAACCTCTACTGAATGAAGATCAGGACATTAGTAGGACTGAATCTCAGCCGGTTTCAGTGGTTTCACAAATATAATCAACAGAGAGAGAAACACTCCTGAGAAGCTTCTGACTGTGATTTCGGAATTAAATCTCGTTCTGCATTCGTTATTGAGATGCATTCGTTATTTTTTCTAATATACGTTTTCTTGGTTTTGTAAATAGCTGTAAATCTGTTTAATTGTCATTGTTCTTTGTATTCATGTAATAGTGATTTGCTTTTATAACTAACTCTAGCTGTAAACAACCTTCAACAGTACAGATGAAACTTGATCTTAAACTGCATTAAGATCATTAACAGAGAGAGAAATCAGTGTTATAACTTTAACTTTGACCTGATGGATTGAGGTTTGAGTCTCAGGATCACAGTTCAGGATCATGAAGTCAGTAAATGTTCAGTTGTGTGTCTCTTACTCCATCAGAAACACTGAGACTGAATGTCCAATCCTTCAGACGGCACTCAGATCCTTCATGTAATATCAAAACTCCTCTGAGTTGTTGTTCTCTTCCTTCCTCTTGCTGTAAAACTTCTGTAATTCATTCCTTATAAAGTTTCCAGCCCAGAAAGAGCCCAAACACAGAAGCTACAAGCTCATGATCAGCCGTTCTCCTCTGTTATAGTCAATGAAATGTAAGATATCGTCATTTTTAACATAAATCACTTCTATGGTCATCCGTTACATCTGTCTGTGGGTTTTTCTAATATTTAACCAAAGAGAAGTATTAAAGAGAAGTATTAGAAAGAGCTTGTGGGTGAATCTCATAACTCCATTACTGCAGTATAGAAATGAAGTTTAAAGTTTGAAGTTAAGTTCTGCTATAACTTCTAATGGTGATTAAAACATGTTGTATACTTTATGTGGAAGACAAAATTAGAGATTTAGCTAAATGTCAATCTATTGTGGACATTTGTATAGTATTGTAACATTGTGCTTTATTTCATATGTTGTAAATGTAAATAATGTTTCTTAATGTTAAATCTGCATCAAGGTTTCTGAGAAACCGCATTTTGTTTTTCTCTCTGCTCTGCAAAAGATGCTGCAGTGTATATGTGTTTTTCTGTGTTTTATTAAGTTTTATAAAAACAACATTTTGAGCAAAAGCTGAGCAAGTCCTGTTTTGTCAAATAATACATTCACAGTGATGATCAAAACACAGATGAGTAGATCGAGTCCATCAACTCCTCGAAGCTTCACAGTCCTGTAGCTCGTCCTGGGTCGACAGTTCATTCAGTAACATTAGACAGTTTTGATTTATATGCTGTTTAATGTTGATGATTGCCTTATTTTACATATGCATATGATTGCACATGATATCGCTCGTTTTTGGATCTTCTTCTCCTGTGTTTTGATCAGGAGATTCTCTACTCTTTCAGAAGATGTGTAACAGCGCCCCCTACCGTTACCAGTGAGAACACGGAAAGCCGGAAATTTCTGTCAATGGCGGGGAAAGAGTTAAAGGCGTGGTATAATCATAGACAGTAAAAGAAATGGACACAGCGACCCCATTGGAACTCAATTGAGACAAGTGAAACCCATTTTTAGCGATTTCTTAGCACTTCCTTTCCTGACGCGCAGACTCAAACCGAGCAAAGCTTTACACGGACCACGTGAGCAACCCGTCTGTCTTCTAGTAGCTGTGCCAAGAGAAATCTGAATCATTCCCTTCCGAATCTTGCAGAGACGGAGAGTGTGAGTAGGAGCTGTCCATAAGCTTGGAGCAGAAGCAACTTTTGCTAGGTATTCTGATTAATTATATTGTCATTTTGCCTCTACGTCCCCCCGATTGCCCGCGAGCTTCTCCTCTTGTCCATACGGTAATCTCTCTACTGTGCGACAGAGAGTCGCGTGGTTATGACGCAATCGTTAGCCTACTTTTACAAAAACTGCTTCTACGGGACCATAACATAAGCTACAAGGTAATGGAGCATTTTATACATTGTCGTGTTTCTTTAGAAATAAATAATGGACAAATGGAGTCTTTAAACGCCTCAGATGTAAAGTTAGTCGCTGTCAAAGTGACGCCAAAATGAATGGGAGTCAATGGGATGCTAACTGCAGGTGAAGTTCTGCTACAAGATGGCGGAACGCGGCCGACTTCAACTTCCGGTCGACTTCCTTCCCCCCTGGGTATAATGCCCTTTTCACATGATGTAAAATAAGTCTCTGATGTCCCCAGAGTGTGTATGTGAAGGTTTAGCTCAAAATACCCCACAGATATTTTTCTATAGCATGTTAAAATTGTCACTTGTTGCAAAAAACGCACCGTTTTGTGTCTGTCCCTTTAAATGCAAATGAACTGCTGCTCCCGGCACAGGTGGCGGAGCTTCAAGAGCTCATGTCCTTTTACCTCACACACACATGCACTGAACATTTCAAAAACTTTTAGCCTTTAATGTTCACACCGGAGTCAGACAAGAATGGAAAGACTCAAGAAGAAGTGACAACGTGTAGATTCTACATCAAATGTTGCAGAGACTGTAGCATTGATATATTATACTTGCTCTATGTTTTAAATGTTTTATAGGCCTACGATCGCAACGCAATACGTTTAAGAAGGAGAAGACAACATTGAATGCATGTCTGTTTATTAATGAATTAGATTCATATGTAATGCTAAATGTGGTTTTATTCACCAGTAATCTGCAGGTAACAGAGCAAATAGTGATTTTTCCCCGCAGTAAGGCCGTGTGTCCACCAAAGCGTTTTTTTTTTCACGCGGCTGGCGTGTTTTTTTCAATTGTTTTCAATGGAAGCGCCGCGTTTTTAAAATGCCATGAGCGTAGCGAGGCGCTGAGGCGTTTTTTTACAGGTCGCCGAGAGTTGAAGAATGTTCAACTTTGGGTAAAACGCTGCGCTCATCACTGTCACTTTTTACCCAACCGACCAATCACAGTGGAGGAGGGGCGGGACTAATACCACACCGACCAACTGTCACATTCTGATTGTACAATGACATCAACCAGCAGAGCTAAACGGAAAAAAAAATGGATGAAAAATTAATATTGCTGGTCTCCGAACATAGTTGTCTTTACCAGATGACATCCCCGGATTACCACAACGTTAATTTGAAAAACAGTGCTTGGAGGAACATTTCATCGGCGATGGGTCTATCAGGTAAGCGGCAGTCAGCTAGACAGCTGATCGGTGGGGGGGCGGGATCAACATTGTAACTGCAAATCGTCAAAGCTAAAAAATATATAGAAATGTAGCTATATATATATATATAGCTACATTTCTATAACGCATCAGAATATTCTCACTGTTGTTTCACAAAATCTCTAATCTTTTTGTTCTTACAAATTTCAGTTGAAAAATGTCGTAAAAAATGGAAATACATGAGGGACACTTTCAAAAGAGAGAAAAACGAGGAGAAAGAGAGAAAGAAGTCAGGTTCAGGGGCAGCAGCAGGCAGTCAGAGGTTGAAATATATGTCCATCCTCAACTTCCTGGAGCCATATATAACAAATAGGGACACCTCTAGCAATCTGAATACATCTGATGAGGATATCAGTGTAGTAGCTCTCCTTGAGTCTATGGTAACACCAGTGGAGGTATAGTGTAGAATACTACGTGAACCCCAATGTTAATGTTAAAGTGCAGCTACATCTGTTTTAGTTGTGTAATAAGTGCTGCTATATCTGTATAAAGAACTATAAGATTGACATGTTAAATGAAAGGCAATTGTTAGTATTTCTTTCAAAGGAAGGAATTATTATTTATGTCAAAGGAATGAATTACTATTATTATTAATAGGCTACTTAATCTCTGTTTGTGTGTGTGTATATATATATATATATATATATATATATATACACTCACCTAAAGGATTATTAGGAACCCCTGTTCAATTTCTCATTAATGCAATTATCTAATCAACCAATCACATGGCAGTTGCTTCAATGCATTTAGGGGTGTGGTCCTGGTCAAGACAATCTCCTGAACTCCAAACTGAATGTCAGAATGGGAAAGAAAGGTGATTTAAGCAATTTTGAGCGTGGCATGGTTGTTGGTGCCAGACGGGCCGGTCTGAGTATTTCACAATCTGCTCAGTTTCTGGGATTTTCACGCACAACCATTTCTAGGGTTTACAAAGAATGGTGTGAAAAGGGAAAAACATCCAGTATGCGGCAGTCCTGTGGGCGAAAATGCCTTGTTGATGCTAGAGGTCAGAGGAGAATGGGCCGACTGATTCAAGCTGATAGAAGAGCAACTTTGACTGAAATAACCACTCGTTACAACCGAGGTATGCAGCAAAGCATTTGTGAAGCCACAACACGCACAACCTTGAGGCGGATGGGCTACAACAGCAGAAGACCCCACCGGGTACCACTCATCTCCACTACAAATAGGAAAAAGAGGCTATAATTTGCACAAGCTCACCAAAATTGGACAGTTGAAGACTGAAAAAATGTTGCCTGGTCTGATGAGTCTCGATTTCTGTTGAGACATTCAGATGGTAGAG
Source organism: Leucaspius delineatus (assembly GCA_023718395.1). Lineage (NCBI taxonomy): Eukaryota > Metazoa > Chordata > Actinopteri > Cypriniformes > Leuciscidae > Leucaspius > Leucaspius delineatus. Next base: position 408,989 of record CM043356.1, read on the forward strand.
TCAGAATTTGGCGTAATCAGAATGAGAACATGGATCCATCATGCCTTGTTACCACTGTGCAGGCTGGTGGTGGTGGTGTAATGGTGTGGGGGATGTTTTCTTGGCACACTTTAGGCCCCTTAGTGCCAATTGGGCATCGTTTAAATGCCACGGCCTACCTGAGTATTGTTTCTGACCATGTCCATCCCTTTATGACCACCATGTACCCATCCTCTGAGGGTTACTTCCAGCAGGATAATGCACCATGTCACAAAGCTTGAATCATTTTAAATTGGTTTCTTGAACATGACAATGAGTTCACTGTACTAAAATGGCCCCCACAGTCACCAGATCTCAACCCAATAGAGCATCTTTGGGATGTGGTGGAACGGGAGCTTCGTGCCCTGGATGTGCATCACACAAATCTCCATCAACTGCAAGATGCTATCCTATCAATATGGGCCAACATTTCTAAAGAATACTTTCAGCACCTTGTTGAATCAATGCCACGTAGAATTAAGGCAGTTCTGAAGGCGAAAGGGGGTCAAACACAGTATTAGTATGGTGTTCCTAATAATCCTTTAGGTGAGTGTATATATATATATATATATATATATATATATATATATACAGCAGGGATAGGCAACTCCAGTCCTGGAGGGCCACTGTCCTGCAGAGTTTAGCTTCAGCCCTGATAAAAACTCACCTGCCTGTATCTATCTAGTAATCCTGAAAACACTGATTGCCTTGTTCAGGTGTGTTTAATTAGGGTTGGAGCTAAACTCTGCAGTACAGTGGCCCTCCAGGACCGGAGTTGCCTATCCCTGCTATACAGTATACTTTAAAAAGAATATAATTTTCTGATTTGTCCCCCACAGACATCAGATGAGAGCACACAGTCCCTGACCCATACCCAGTCCAATACCACACAGTCCGGATCTCCCGACTCCCCAGATGTGCCACCACTCTGCACACCTGAAATGTCTCGCCGTACTCTTGCTCCAAAGAGAAGGGCTGAGCAAGATATTACTGAGTACCAGCGCTGTGTGCTGAACGCCATCAGCAACAACAAGCCAGACGAGGAAGAGCACTTTCTTTTAAGTTTAGTTGGTGCCTTGAGACGACTTCCCCCACGCAGTCGTTCTGAGGTTAAACTCAAATTCCAACAAATATTACATGACGCAGAATTTAACAATCAATAAAACACTATCATGCACACATCAACGAACATACAGACAGACACACACACAAAAATAACATTTGGAATTTGCACACCAAATGACTTCATATGTAAAACAAACAATTTTTTATAAGGCAGTGTAATGTATTTATCAATCTGTACATGAAAAGTTATCATTAAAATAATTATTAAAAGTATTCATCTTTTCCTTTTTGATTTAGACTACTAATTTACTTTATTCGTTATGTGCAGCTTGTTAGTGAAAGGCAATATGCTCATTTTCTGAGGTTATGGGTGGCTCTTAAAAGAGCCTTTCTTTATTTTTAATTGGTGGTGGTCCTGGATGTTACTGATGGCAGTGGTCCTGATGGTGGTGGGAGTAATTATGAGGCATTAGATGACAGAATGCTGCCATGCAACTTCACCTGCTGGAGAGGAGAAGTAGGTGGTGTACCTTTGCCTTATTTCCAGTGCTTCCCTTTGTTGCTGCCTGCTCGCTGGATGGGCTGCATGGCAAACTGTGGCTCTGATGGCAGGGGGGCACAACTTACTTCCTCTTCATCAGCATCCTCATACCGTAGGAAATTGTGAAGGATGCAAGTGGCCTTCACCACTGCATCTGCCACTTTTGGTGATACACCAAGCACTCTGTGGTAGAGTCTCCATTGGGCAGCAAGTATCCCAAATGTGCACTCCACCATCCATCTCGCAGAAAAGAAAAGCCTCGTCACCCACAAACACATGTGGCACAGGCTGGGGGTCTTCTGCTCCTGGTAATGGTGCATCCTCTGGTAGGTCGAGCGTTCCCTGTTGGAGAGCCTTGCCAAATTCGGAGGCACAGAGGGTCCCGCCGTCACTGCTTTTCCCGTATGCCCCCACATCCACCATCCGGAAAAAGGTACCGGGCATCAACCACTGCTAGAAGGACTATGGAGAAGCTCCCTTTGTAATTGAAATACATGGACCCTGTTGAAGATGGGGCCTGTATTGTAACATGCTTCCCATCGATTGCTCCCAGACAGTTGGGGAAGTTCCACAGCCTATGGAAGTCTTCAGCAATCCTCTTCCAGTGGTGTTGTTCAGGGAAGGGCATGTATTCCTGGACCAAGAGTGACCATAATGCCACTGTGCAGTAACCCACCCTGTAGCTAAAAGCGATAGATCGGAACGAGTCTCCTGTTGACGGATATCTGAAATAAATACAGAAAAAAGTTGCAAAGGGCAATTAGTTATACATTAAATAAAACATCAATTTAAATCATACTATCATTAGTTATAAATTCAATAAGACTTCTAGCCTATTTATATTATGCTTATTTATATAAAGTATATTCAATTAGAAATGTGTTTGGATGTGTAAAATATCTTCAGTAGCTAAAACTGAATCATAAATACCGGAAAGAAGTAAAATAAGATATGTTGTACCTTATATGCAGTGATGAATGTACGAAACTAACGTTAAATAAATAAATGTCTACATGTAGCCTACAATTTTGAGTCGCTTGTAATATTAACGGTACTTTATGTGAGATTTTTTCTGCTATTTTACTCCTAATCCATTATAGCAAAGAGACAAACACTGCATTTTTGCATTCACTTACAAAAGACTCTTCATTTTCAGCTCAATAACACAAAATATCACTTGAAATAATTTCGGAATAGCCTTATATGCACAAATGCAAAGACGTTCTTCCGAGCTGATGGCCTCCCGGTAGTTTGTGTCTCTCTTCGAAATAGAAGGTCCAATTTCCCGGAACAACATCTCAAACTGTGTCCTGCTCATCTGAAAATACTCCTTGAACCGGCTGCCTTCCAACTTTAGTTCTTGGACCAGACGATGGTACTCTGCGAGATGTTTTCTCGCTCTCAAGATCTCATGAACCCACACAGACCGGCGCGTCCGTCCTCTCTGTCTACGTGGTTCAGCCATCCCTTCATCCAAAGCAAGGACCAGAGCAAGTACTCTACATTGTGTCGACATTTTTAGACAAATTATCTGCGAAATCAGTTACAAGTAAACTGTGCCGCGGATACTCTGTATCATAGTAATGAAGTGTCTCAACTGAAAAAACGCTGCGCTGCCAAAAACGCTCTCAAGCGCCCACAGCTGGCCGTTTTTAGCAGAGCGCCTAGCGTTTTCAGCTGGCTGAAACCGCTTTGGTGGACACACGGCCTAAAGCACATCCCACAAACATTGCAGTCCGTGTACTAGCTCTCATTACTGTAAGAGCAGATCTTTATCTTTATGGTCAAATATATTGAAATCTCATTGAAATAGATATGAAAGATCTGATTCGTAGAAACTGATCATATCAACTCGTGCTGCAGTGCATTGCTCAGATAGAAACAGATATTACTCAGTGCACTTCAGCAGAGACAGAGAAGAGAGTCATTTCAGTAAAGCGCAACCACTAAACCACAGAATCATTTATGCATCATAAAGTTTATGTATTTTTCATTTTTATGTAAAATTTGAAACAATAACACCGGTAAACGGAGAGATGACACGAAGCTACAGTTGTGACGTAAATTGCGATTATTCTATTTTCATTATGATAAAGGTCAGATCTGGTGTAGAGCAGATGATGAACTATAGTGACACATTTTCTATTGAAAACAACAACAACAAAAAAAAACATTTCATTGTCAGACTTCCACAGAAAATGACTGATAGCTGTGTTAGATATAAAAAAAATATATACGTAACTGCATTGTCAGACTGGGTCCATAACTTTGAAATTCTACAGTAACTAAAAACGCAATGGCTCTTTCAAGTCAATTCAATTTAATTCATATTTTCATTTGTATAACGCTTTTCACAATAGGCTACATATCATTTCAAAGCAGCTTTACAGAAATGCAGGTTTCTATGTTGTTTCCAATGAGCCCGTGTTGCAGGCGGTTAGAAGAGTTGTCACATTTTGGGATGTTCAAATTTGGGGGTGTTTCACTAGTGCTTTATACCCACACTGTCAGACCAGGCTTTTTTACAGTAAAAGTTACTGTTAATTGTGCAGTTATTTACTGTAATCTACAGTATGTTACTGTAAAACTGCACTAAATTGAGTTACTAATTTCACTTGCAGAAACCGACTGCCTTAAATTGACCAACTGTCATTTAAATGTATTAACTAAAATTTATAATGCACTAATAATGTGAGCAAATTATTACCGTGAACTTATTTCTTTTGAGACCACTAAAAAAACTATTGTAAATAAAGAGATTTCCTCTGGACCAGCAACTACACAGTCACCGCCTGTTAAATAAAGCAACATGCAGCAAATCATCACTGTTTCTAGATCTTCTCCTGGACTGAAGCACAGGCTCTACTCTTCTGCAATGCTGGCACAAACAACTACATCTAAACAGTGTTGGCAGTATATACCTGTTTTATAATTGCTAAAACACTTGAAACCATCACTCACATACTCAAAACATTAAACACAAAACCACATTTTCAAACCACATTCAGAGAATCTCTGACTCTTCTGGCAAAATCAAACAATCGGCTCAAAACTGTTTTATCTGTGATTAAAATCAAACAATGCTTTCAGATCATACACACATCAGATCATACACACATGAGATCATACACACACATCAGATCATACACACATGAGATCATACACACACATCAGATCATACACACATGAGATCATACACACATCAGATCATACACACATGAGATCATACACACACATCAGATCATACACACATGAGATCATACACACATCAGATCATACACACATGAGTCAATATTAAAAACACTACAGATCATTCATTAGACACTACAGAGAAAAATGGAGAGCACAGAAAGCATGCAGTTACAGAACAAAAGTATATTGTAACAAAGTAAACAAATTTTGCAATTACGTAAAAGAGTTTAGTAATGACAGCTTACAGTAGTTAGGTGAATAAATACTGTCTGCAAGTGTAGTATTGTACTGAATATTGTATAGTAGGCCTGTCGAATGTCTGTATATTCAGCTCTTGTGTACTGTGAAAATACAGTGACCAACTGCAAAAGCCAAAAAGGTTACAGTAAAAACTCTAAATGAAAAGCATGTTATAGTTCCTCAGAAGAGTTAAAAATCCAGGTCAGTGAGAGAGATTTATTCTGTTACAGCTTCACGTCTTCATGTTGAGTCTCTCAGACACTGTCGTCTCTGCAGATCCAGCCTTGAAGACATTCTCCACATCTTCCTCTTCCTCCTTATACACCTCTTTTACACACTCTTCCTCCTCTCCCTCTTATATTGTTTCCATCCATTGTTGGTATCAACATTAGAGCAACATTTTGAGTCAGTTTTGGCAGTCTGAACTGACTTGTATTATGTACAGTTGGTTTGGTCTCATCATTAGAAACAAGTGTGAGCAGTTTTGAGTCGTGTGTAAACGATGACAACTGTGTTGTAGTTGTGTTTAACTTTTGCCTGCCTGTGTTTAGTGGTTTGAAACATAAGTGCATCACAGTGAGAAATGTGTTTTAGTGAGTGAGAAATGTGTTTAGAGTTTTGCTTTATAGTGCATGAGATTTGCAAACAGTGTTTTAACTGTTTAATGTTTTACAGAAAGAGTGATTTATTCGACAGATTGGTTTAGACTATTGAGAATTTGGCTTCAGAGAATGAGGTTTAGTGTTGTAGAATTCAGAAAAACTGTAAATACATGAACAGTGTTCATATAGTGGAGGATGACGTGATGAAACTGTGTGTGTGTGTGTGTGTGTGTGTGTGTGTGTGTGTGTGTGTGTGTGTGTGTGTGTGTGAAACCAAAACTACACCACCAGTGCATATGAAAAACAGGAAATCTCTCAGACTCATCTGCCAAAGATAATTACTATTCTACTATCACACACACACACACACACACACGTGCGCGCAGCATGAAACAAAGAACACACGTGACTCATGAGAGAGCTTGTTCAGTAAGTAAGAATTTAAGATCCAAAGTTGTATCTGTTAACATTAGTTAATGCACTGTGAACTAACATGAACACAAATATTTTATTAACTGACATTAACAAAGACTATTGCTCTCGGTTAGTTCATGTTAGTTAATGTATTAACAAATGAGACCTTATTAGGGCTGGGCGATAAAACGGTATCGGTATTTATTTAGCGTTTACCGTTATTAATTTTGTCAAAAATAATCAGATCTGATGCATAATAACGGTGACCTGATCATATTAATAAAGCCTCGTATGAATGAAAGCGTCTAAAGCTGTTTGATTTGGCGGGACATCAGACATCATCAGTGTGAATGGAGATTTGGCGCCATCTGCTGGACACTCAACACACAACATCTGCTGGACACTCAACACACAACATCTGCTGGACACTCAACACACAACATCTGCTGGACACTCAACACACAACATCTGCTGGACACTCAACACACAACATCTGCTGGACACTCAACACACAACATCTGCTGGACACTCAACACACAACATCTGCTGGACACTCAACACACAACATCTGCTGGACACTCAACACACAACATCTGCTGGACACTCAACACACAACATCTGCTGGACACTCAACACACAACATCAGAACCGAGAAACTTGAAGCCATGAAACAATCATGTACTCTGAACTGTAATGAATTTATTAATAAGATTGATCACAGGTTTAGAGGAGCTTTCAGCACAAGCTGTTTGGAGAGAAGTGTCACTTCAGAAATATTTCCAGTATATGCTTGTTCATCAAGTAAATATGGAAGCATATGGGCAGCAATATTCAATTTGAAATGTAATATGTAATATGGCAATGCATTTCTGTATTTAAATGTACATTTTCCATTACATTTGTGCAACGTTTGCTGCAAAATTATAATTAGAATTCAATTATACAATTTACATTTTCCATTTCATACACTAGTTTTAATATGTAAATTGAATACATATTTTAATGCTTTATAAGTTGCAAAAAATAAATTAAAATGTATTACAGATATGATTAGACATAGTTAGCATGTTCAAGCAATAACTGTAGCAAAATCGTTTAGAAGAGTGATCATTTAAATGTTATTTTTCTTAATTGCATTTACACTCAGTTAAGACACTCGCGATTGTATTTTCATTAAATGTCCCGCAATGAATGTAGCAAAATTTTATTTTGATTACAGGTGATGGCGTCACCAGCAAAACAAAAGCAGGCATTCGCACAGAAACGCACATTTCAGGGTAAAATAACTGTTTGTAGAAGTGTAGGGTGAAGATTTCCAGGAACTGTGAGCTGTGGTTATGGGTGTGACTGAACTGAACAAATGAGGAATGAGGAATACGATGGGCCTTCACTTCACCTTATGGGACTGTGTTTAGAGCATGAAGAGAATCCTTGTGAAACTAACAGAGAACTTTCAAATGCTGCTCAGAAATATAAATGCACAGTCAAGAATCATGTACACGGCTAAAAGCATGCTTCGGGTCGCAAACCAGTCTTACCTAAAGAGAGTGAGGCTAATCTGATCAAGACCCTTTCCAAGAGAGGTTTCCCACTTAGAAGAAAGGAGATCCAGTTGCTTGCCTACCAATACGCACAGGCAAACAACTTGCCTGGATTTTCAGAAAAAAATAAAAAAATTAAAATTGTATGCACCGAAATGCTGACCTCAGCCAAAGGAACGAAACCGGATGTCCTCTCTGCTGCAAGAGCAGGGATTAACCCCACAGCAATTGAGAAATGGCTCAGGCAGTATCAAGATCTTCTTACTGAGCTGGGAATCAAGGACAGGAATGCAGGACCATTTTCTATCCGCCACTGTGATTTCAGAGGTGGGGAGTGGCTGCTACGAGATCACGTCAGCCGAAAAGGGGGAGACGACAACAGCTTTGGCCAGCTTTAATGCTGCAGGGGACTACGGCCCTCTCTTGGTCATCTTCAAAGCCAAGAGGCTAAAAGCAGAGTGGCTTTATAATGTTACTCCCAACACAGTAGTGAAGGTGTCCGATAATGGCTGGTTAACAACTGAGCTGTTTTTGGAGTGGGGGAAGCAGTTTCGTGGACATGCTCTCTAAGGATGACCTCAGACCACATGTGCTGCTGCTGCTGGACGGACACACCAGTCATGTATTCAACATCGAATTCCTGAGGCTCATGCAGTCACACAGGGTACATGTGGTGTGCTATCCGTCCCACACCACCCACTGTCTGCAACCAGCTGACAAGTCCCTCTTCAAGTCCCTGAAACATCACTGGAATGAGGAGGGAAGGAGCTTCATGCGGCTAACAGGAGGGAGAAAGCTACTTAAGGGGGAGTTTTTTTCCTTGTTTGGGAGGGCATGGAGGAGGGCAGGCACAGTCCAGACTGCCCAAGCTGGCTTCAGGGGGACTGGGATGTACCCAGTAAATCCCATGGCTATACACCCCAATGTGTATGAGCCAAGTCTGACCACTGAAAGGCCACTGGAGCCTGAAGGAAGCGCACAGGAACATGGAAATCTGGATTTGCCAGAGATCCCTGATTGGATTGGGGCAGAAGTGGCTGTTGGGGAGGATGCCACTAACAGAGGCCAAGGAGAGGAGTTAGAGGGAGTGTCTTTTACCACACTAATCCCAATTCCAAAGAGAGAGAAAGGCAAGATGAGAAAGAGGTCCAAACCACCCTCTTACCACCTAACCTGCAATATTTGTAAAGCCACATTTGGTGATGAAAATGATCCAAAGAAGACAGAGGACTGGATCATGTGCATTGTTTGCGAGGACTCATTGAAGACGGGGAGGCGTTCACTTGCACTGGCTGTATTGACGTGTAGATTACCCTGCCATACAGAAATTAAATTTAGCCTGTGTGCAATCAATTAATTCCTACAAGAAGAGATGTTCATGAAGGTTACTGTTTTTTAAAATGAAATTTGTATGAAATAAATTAAACCCAATATAAAATTGTGTAGGCGAGGGAGGGGGGTGGGTTGAATCTGCGGAACCTGCACCCCTTCTTAAAAAAGTGATGTTTATATTATTGTTGTTGTTGTTAATATTGTTGTTGTGTATTTAATTTATAAGGCCTACACTTGAATAACAGTTGAATGTGTTTTAAGTGTCCCAGTTTGCCAATAAAGGTGTCCCAGTTTGACAGTAGGGCCTTGAAAAATGTGGTTTGGGGTCATTGTGTGTTTGAGTAAGAGTGAAAAATGTGGTGCCTTGAAGAGTCATCCATCCTGTGTTTAATGTGTCTTTCTTTTTTATTGTGTATAGTATAGTATAGTAGAGCTCCTAAGCTATTTAGAATAGTATCATATAAGCGGCTAAGACATTTGGATCATAATAAAAAAGTATGCAGAATATAAATGATCAGAAAGTGTCCCACTTTACCAGTATTCACCCTATATTTGTGTCTTATTCTTTAAAGCGTGTAAACGGAGTTTGATACCAGGAAGTGTTTCAGCTCCGGTCTCCATCTCTGAATCTGAACACATAAAGCTCATACACTGACCTAATGTTTCTAGAAATCAAAAAACACTTCAAAACGTATTCAAATAATTGTAGACAACCTGAACCACTGAGCCACTGCTGCCCCCAACAAGCTCATGAGAGAGCTTGTTCAGTAAGCTTTATTAATTTTGTCAACAATAATCAGATCTGATGCTGTAATAATAACGGCGAACTGATCATATTAATAAAGCCTCATATGAATGAAAGTGTCTAAAGCTAACGTCATCAGTTTGAATGGAGATTTGGCGCCATCTGCTGGACACACAACATCTGCTGGACACTCAACATCTGCTGGACACTCAACCAGGGCCGTGCACAGGGGGGTGGCCCGGTGGCCAGAGCCACTGCCCCTCTGCCCTCATCGACTGAGGTGCCCCTCTTCCCCACCCCTACCGCTCCGCTCAAAGCATTCCGCTAATCCGCTCCAGGTTTTCACGCTCGCTCCGCACTCGCAGAATCAATCACAGTATGTGTCTGCGGCGCTCTTTTGAAACTGAGAGTGAACACGACAGTTCACGAAAGATGTCGCATTAACAGGTAGGGCAGGCTATGCAAGAAGACAGTGGTTGAATCTGTGAAATTAGTCATTTGGTATCTTTTTTTGTATTTATGTCGGTAATATTTTGCTTGCCTCTTGGTCTTCTACTAGTGCTTGTACAACTTGTACAACATTTCCACATTCTTAAGATTAGCTGCTTGTCTAATCAAATTATTGTACTCTCGATCAGATCTAATACAAATAACAAAATTTTCTATTGTTGGCACACTTTGTAGACCCCCCCCCCCCCCCTTAAAAAAAAACAACAACAAAAAATGCCTTCACAAAAAAGAAGACAGAGACAGAGAGAGAAAGAGCGAAGGGAGGCTGCTAAAGGCAGTTCAACACTGCAAACATGGATTCAAAGCTCCAGCAAGCCAGCAGGTAAATCATCATATAGAACAGTTAGCAGACAGTTTGTCAGTTTAATTCTTGTAAGTATATTTCCCAGCATAATCACTTGTCTTAGTTGAGACTAACACATCATAGGCTCTAAATGAGTTGTATATTAGCATAGTATATAGATTTATGCTGTATGCTAATATGAAATTAAATGTTTATTACTTATTACTCCACTGAAGACGAGGCAGAGGCAGGCTTAGAGAGTGAGGGAGAGCCAATTGAGCATCAGCCAAATCAGACACTTACAGGTAAGTGTTGTTAAACTGGCTGACAGTAAAGGATTCTGAATATGCTAGAGTTTGATAACAAGAAAGATAGAATTTAAATTATCTGAGGAGAGTAATTATATTACAAGAACATAAATTGAATTAGCACTAAAGCCTAACAATTGTATTTAAAATATGATTGTAACAGGTTTGTTATTCATTCTCTATATTAAGATGAAACTGCCTCAGAATCAACTCAACAGAGTAAAAGTGAAGGTCTTGGAACTGAGCCAGAGACAGAAAAAGTTCAGAATGAGAAAGAAAGGCAATACAATGAGACAGAGAGGGAAGAGACAGACGCAGAACAGGAGGAAGAAATGGAGATTGAGGCAGCCACAGCCATGTACACAAGGGAGAAAAAGCCTGAAGACTTTGAGTTTTTGCTTCAGTTACAAAATCCATCAGATCCTGCTCATGTAAAGAAACACAATGTGGCCTTCACAAAATGTTCAAATTCAGTAGGACCCTGCCGTCCAATTTTGCCATTCCCAAAAAATGAACAAGGACGTTCGTTTCAGGGACAGTGGTATGAAGAGCACCCCTGGTTAGAGTATTCCCCTGAGAATGATGCAATGTACTGTTTCAGCTGCAGGCTTTTCATGAATGATGAAAAGTATAAGAGCAGGACAGGTTGGAAGTCAGTGGGGTTAAGTCTGTGGAAGCAAGCTAAAGGAAAAATGAAGGAGCATAGCAGGACAGAGTCACACATGCTAGGCATGATTCAGTGGAATGCTTTAAAAAAAAAAAGCATTGGATACAGCATTGGAAAAGGCCGACTTAGAGATGCAAGCAGCCAAAGAAAGAGAAAGGCAAAAAAACAGGGAGATTATCTACAGACTGATTGATATTATAATGTACTTAGCGAAACAAGGCATGGCATTCAGAGGTGACAATGAAAGCCTCTCAAGTTCAAACAAAGGAAATTTCTTAGAGCTTGTAGAGTTGGTTGGCCAATATGACGGTGTCCTTAAGCTTCATCTTGACAACATCAAAGAAAAACAAGGATCATGTCAAAAACCTCAGGTGTCTCTCCTCTACAAAATGACCTAATAAGAGCCCTAATAAGAGCAATGGCTATTTATGTGAAACGGGAAATACTGAAGGAAGTAAGGGAAGCGTCAATATTTTCAATTTTACTTGATGAGACTACTGATGTATCACACATCGAACAGGTGTGCTTTGTGGTGCGTTATGTACATGACATGGCCATAAAGGAGCGCTTCATTCAGCTCTGTGATGTTCAGTCAACAACAGGAGAACAGCTTGAAAACCTAGTAATGAACTTGCTGAAGGAGAACCAGCTGAAAGTTGAGGACATCCATGGTCAGGGTTATGATGGAGCAGCCAACATGAGTGGGCCTTACAAAGGACTACAGTCCAGAATACAAAAGCAAAATGAAAAGGCATTATATGTTCATTGCCATGCTCATTGTTTGAATCTTGTATTAGTGGAGAGTGCAAAGTCAAGCATTCACTTTGTCAGTTTTTTTACAGTAGTTGAAAAACTGTACACCTTCATTGCCAACTCCACAAAACGACATGCAGCTTTTGTTCAAACACAGCAAGCCATGAATCCTGGCCAGCGTGCCCTTGAGCTACAGAAGCTCTCAGACACCCGATGGACCTGCAGGGAAACAGCCCTCAGGACTCTCAGAAAATGCCTCCCTGCAGCTGTGCAATTCCTGGAAGATCTGACCAAGTCTGAGCCACCTGATCTAGCTGCAGGGGACGCACACATGCTGTTGCACAGCATTAACTTTGAATTTATTCTTTGCTTGGAGATAACAACTCCAATATTCATGGAAACAGCGGTTGCTTCAAATGCTCTTCAGCGGCAAGACTTGGACTTGGCAGCAGCATACACTGTTGTAAATGGTGTCATTAGCAGGAGGAACACACTGAGGACTGAAGAGCAATTCAAAGAAATATTTCACAATGCTACCATTCAAGCAGAGACAAGAGGGATCAGTGTGCCTGAAGAGATTCCAGGACAAGCAAGGCGGCGAAAAGTACCAACAAAGTTTAAGTACTGCTCCACATCAGCAACAGAGGACCACCAGCCACAGACTTTAGAGGAGTACTACAGAGGAAGGATGTACTTCACTTTTTTGGATTCCCTGATTCAGGAACTCCACAGGCGATTTCAAGGGAAGGGGAACACTGACAAAATTGTGATGTCACTGCATTGTTTGATTGAACCATCAAAGTGGAAAGACACTGCAGATGCTGAAGCACTTAATGCTGCCCATACTCTCTGTGAGTTTTACGGATTTCAAGAGGAAGGAGGAACAGCTGCGAACTGAGCTTAGAGTTTTCCACTCTTCATTCACATGCTCACAAAAAAGTGCCCATGCAATTTTGGAAACATTTAAGGAGTTTGATGCTCATGTTGTGTTTCCAACACTTTTTAAGCTGCTGAAAATCTACCTGTCTCAACAGCCACTGTTGAACGCTCATTCTCGAAGTTGAAGCTGGTGAAAACTAAACTTCGTAATGTGTGTGGACAAGAACGCCTCTCTGATCTTATGCTTCTGGCCATTGAAAAAGACATCCCAATCATAAAAGATGAGGTTATTAAGATCTTTCAGGACATGGTACCAAATAGAAAGGTTTTGCTGTAAAAAGAAAAGGTAAATACCAAAATGTAAAACTGTAAATAGTTTCTGTTATTTTCAGCAATGTGTAATTGTGATGTTCTATCAAAACATCTACAATAAAGTCTAAAATGTATTTGAGCGTGTGCTGTCTTCTCTTTTAATTGTACATTTTTTAATAACTGGATAATTTGTGTTAACAAGCAACCACCCCCTTAGTGCCCTTTTTTTTTGGTTTAGGCAACTGCCCCTCAAAATGTCTGTGCACGGCCCTGCACTCAACACACAACATCAGAACCGAGAAACTTACAGCCTGAAACAATCATGTACTCTGAACTGTAATGGATTTATTAATATGATTGGTCACAGGTTTGGAGGAGATTTCAGCACAAGCTGTGTGGAGAGAAGTGTCACTTCAGAAATATTTCCAGTATATGCTTGTTCATCAAGAAAATATGGAAGCATATGGGCAGCAATATTCAATTTGAAATGCAATATGTAAAATGGCAATGCATTTCTGTATTTCTGTACATTTTCCAGTACATTTGTGCAACGTTTGGTGCAAAATGAAAATGATAATTCAATTATACAATTTTCCATTTCATACACTAGTTTTAATATGTAAATTGAATTCATATTTTAACGCTTTATAAGTTGCAAAATTAAAATTAAAAAGTATTACAGAAATGATTAGATATGTTTAACATGTTCACATTTCACATTTATTCATTTAGCTGACGCTTTTATCCAAAGCGACTTACAATTGCTATATATGTCAGAGGTCGCACGCCTCTGGAGCAACTAGGGGTTAAGTGTCTTGCTCAGGGACACATTGGTGTCTCACAGTGGATTCGAACCCGGGTCTCTCACACCAAAGGCATGTGTCTTATCCATTGCGCCACCACCACCACCACCCAGTTCTGTTCAAGCAGAAACTATATCAAATTGATAATTTAAATGTTATTTTTCTTACTTGCGTTTACACTAAGTTAAGACACTTGCGATTGCATTAAATGTCCCTCAATGAATGTAGCAAACTTTTATTTTGATTACAGGTGATGGAGTCACCAGCCCCCAATAAGGAATATCAGGGCCCAGTTTTTCAAAAGTAATCCAGTGGGATTTCGGATCACGGATTGGATCAAATCTTGGAAATGGGTTTTTCAAAAGCAAAAGAGGGATTCTGAACTAAGATCAGATCATGTAATCCGATCTTAAATTTGATCTGGATCAAACCTGCCCTTTGGGTTTTTCAGAACTTTGAACTCGGTTTGGGATCTATTTGATCCAAAAAAAACAGGAATATCCTGATCCCATCAGAAGGGTGGATTCAGTTGTGATTTTTTGAGCCAAATAAAACCAGAGTTTTTTTTTTAAGTGAATGATCACAAAATCAATGTTTACTGATGATATATACATTTCTTCATATTTGAAGCATATGAAGCATGTCACATCTAATGAGATATGGTAAAACAACAAAATCTACAATTTAACATTATAACAAAATAAGTAAAATGTTTCTGTTTATTGCAGTGTTTCTGTTTCTTAAAATTAAAATAAACAATGGTTATTTGAGGCCACCGGTATTTTGCCAACTGTTGTTCTTTGATAAGCCAGTAGGCTACACTGTTGGTTTCATTTAAGGCTCTAGTAAACAGGATTTGGTAATCCTGAAATTCGCTATTTGGATCACAGTGATCCAATCCAAGGTTCCTTTAAAAAACTGGCATAAAAGTAAAATGGATCAGGTGATCCTGGATAGCAAAACATGGGATTTTCAAATCCGGATCAATTTGATCCAGTTTACATTTTTTGAAAAACTGGGCCCAGTAGATTGCCGATTGATGATCTCCATAGCTGTTAGTCTTCCTCACCAGCAGGGGGTGCAAGCGGCTGTTGACGAAGAACACTATCCACCTTATTCAGCGCCCGTTCTATTTCCCATGATTTATAGATATTACTAGCGTAAAGGCTACGGTGATCGTTTGTATTTATTAAAGTAAGTTAGTAGACAATTGAATTTTGTTGGTCAGCGACTGAAACTACAGAACAGATACATATAGGCTAAGCATAATGAGTTTATAGAAACATTTTTATTAAAATCACAAAACAACTGTTAAGTGCTGCTGCTGTTAACAGTATGAAAACTCATTTTTTACACAATCAATTACATACATTTAAAAATGCTGAGCATAAGTATTGTTGTACATTATTGAATATTTACAAATACAGAATGTTGTTCATATAAAATTTTACAATTTGTTGTTAAAGCAAATCTGATAAAATCTATTGTACACAAACTCAAAGAATAACAAAAAAATTCATACAAAGAGTAAATATAAACAGTAAAAAATGACAAAAGGCAGCGAGTGTCAATATGAAATATACAGGAGCAATTTACGTAGATGTGTAAAGGGTGTGTGTTTGTGTGTGTGCATCTGCCCTCATCCTCCTGGTCTGTCACTTCTGCTGTTGCTGTAAAAAGAGAGCACATAGGCTAATGTTACATGTTAAACTCTACAGTTTCTGTCCATGTTTCTCACACTGACAACATTACAGTAGAAGCTATTATAAATGGTGATGGAAGCTCTTACTCGCTCAGGCTAACAACTACCTGGCTGGCCCACATAACGATAGCAGCTAGCTCTACGATAGCCCTCAGTGGAGTTCATAGCACTAAACCTACAGTAACATTCAGTGGACAAAGGCATAAACCATTAATGTAATGAAAAGTGGCTTACCTGACGATTCAACGCGAACAATTGCACGTCTCTTCTTCACCACTGGTCTGTCATATCCAAGGTATAATTCCGGGTTGGGGTGGTGGTCATCCGTGGGGCGTTTGTCAACAAAATGGTGCGAACAGACATAACGTTACACCTTTGTGGATGCTTCAGTTTTAACGCAGCTAGCTGCTACAGTTAACCACTCTAAACGTTTACTCTCTGGCATTGAATGTATCTGATACGGAACCGGACATGGGCATTCTCTCTTTCTTATCTTATGCTCAAAGCACTCAGTTTCTAAAAAGTTTGAAATCTTTAAATTGTTAAAACAACCAACAACAGCACATGTGGAGCCTCATTCTCTCGCTGCTAGTACAGGTCGAGCGCTACGAACCGGAAGTAGGCAACCAGAGTCGTCGTCATGGCAGCGCGCATTGTTTAGAACAGAATAAAGGCTGATTTATACTTCTGCGTCGGACCTACGCCGGAGCCTCTACGCTGTAGGCAACGCGTTGGTTTTCATTTATAATTCTGCGTCGTTGTTCGCATTCACGCGCGCAGAGGGAGCATGTGAAACCCGAGGGAGCGGTCCTAGCAGACCAATCACAGCGCTTGCGTCCGCGTAGAGTTGACGCGTTGTTACATTTTTGGAGAGGTGCACGTCAGGGTACGCCGAAGGGTACGCGCGCTACACACAGCCTACGACGTAGCTACGGCGTAAGTTCGACGCAGAAGTATAAATTGGGCTTAAGGTGAATAGAGCAAAAACCAGGCGGCAAGGAAGTCGACCGGAAGTTGAAGCCGGCCGCGTGCCACCATCTTGTAGCAGAACTTCACCTGCAGTTAGCATCCCATTGACTCCCATTCATTTTGGCGTCACTTTGACAGTGAATAACTTTACATCTGAGGCGTTTGAAGACTCCATTTGTCCATTATTTATTTCAAAAGAAACACGACAATGTATAAAATGCTCCATTACCTTGTATCTTACGTTATGGCCCCGTAGAAGCAGTTTTTGTAAAAATAGGCTAACGATTGCGTCATAACCACGCGTCTCTCTGTCGCACAGTAGAGAGATTACCGTATGGACAGAAGGAGAAGCTCGCGGGCAATCGGGGGGACGTGGAGGCAAAATGACAATATAATAAATCAGAATACCTAGCAAAAGTTGCTCCTGCTCCAAGCTCATGGACAGCTCCTACTCACACTCTCCGTCTCTGCAAGATTCGGAAGGGAATGATTCAGATTTCCCTTGGCACAGCTACTAGAAGACAGACGGGCTGCTCACGTGGTCCGTGTAACGCTTTGCTCGGTTTGAGTCTGCGCGTCAGAAACGGAAGTGCTAAAAATCGCGAAAAAAATGGGCTTCACTTGTCTCAATTGAGTTCCAGTGGGGTCGCTGTGTCCATTTATTTTACTGTCTATGGCAAAAACTAGCAAAATGATCATTTAAATGTTATTTTTCTTAATTGCATTTACACTCAGTTAAGACACTTGCGATTGAATTTTCATTAAATGTCCCACAATGAATGTAGCAAAATTTTATTTTTGATTACAGGTGATGGCAGGGTTCTCAAGTTTTATCAAAAGCTTGGAGTGAGATCACATGCGATTAGGGGAGGAGCCCTAATGGAGTCCCGCCCCCGTCTGCCCCCCAATTTTACCCATTGTTCATAATTAACCAGCACAAATTGAAATTATAACAATTGGTAAATCTGATAAATGACAGAGCTACGGAGCCCCTTAAGGGACGTGGTGGTGGAAAAAATTTTAGGATGGGAGATTTTTTTTTTTTTTTTAAACTTTTGCGTTCCCTCGCAAAGATATTTGCGTTCCCACGCAAAACCTGTTTTGAGCTCGGACAGACACTTCCTGTTTAATGTCCCGCTGGCAGTGTTTCAGAGCTCCGAACGTTAATGGAGCGTTTCATAGTGTTTGAACTTGGACTCAAATATAAAGAAATGCGGTCAGTGCTTAACTCAAGGAGTTCAGTGAAGTTGGCAATATTCACATAGGCTATTCGAACTTCCCTATTCTTGAGCTAAATGTTATTAAAACACAAACGACACCTATTTACAATCACAGTAACCTAGATAACGAGCTTTATAGTATTAATTTGTCTCTAACCAGACGAATGAGAGACAAGTCCAAATAAGGGGCCGTCTGCAAAGTGCAAATCCCAAAACGCTTCTGCACATTTTATATTATTAAACATATTCAATAGCTTCACTGTGACTCACTGTAGGCCTACTGTCACCAAATTCAGTTCACACATCACTGCTCTCCTGCTAGTTATACTACATTACTTAGTTTTATAAAAAATGCATAATGTTTATGATTATTTATTATGAAATAAAATCAATAACTTCACCGAAAAAATATGAAATAATATGAAATAATTTCACACTGTTATACAGTGTAATGCCATCAAATTCAGTAAGCAAATAATGCAAAAGCTGCGTACAGTACCAATACAATGTGTGTAAAGAATAGGCCTACTGTACTTATTTTTTATGTGCAATTACTTCCCAAACTAAGTGTTGTAGGCCTATAACCAACATTAGAGCAGTGATGTGTGAACTAGATTTTTATTGAATATTTTTCATAATATAGCCTAAAATGTGCAAAAGCAGTGTAGTATGACCAGTGGGTCACCATTGATGTGTAAACTGAATTGGGTGGCACTACAGTTTGTAACATTGAAGTTAATGACTATTTTTGTATTTTTGACTATGAGTTGATGCTGTAGTCGTTTTTGGGTTATATTGCACTTTGCAGACGGTCCCTTTGAACTTGTCTCTCAGCCGCCTGCTCATAGAGATCCATTTAGCCTAACCTATATTATTATAAAAGCTTGTTTTGATGAGAATTGGGTTGTAGCTCGTTGTCTAGGTTACTGTGATTGTAAATAGGTGTCGTTTGTGTTTTAACAACGTTTAGCTCAAGAATAGGGAAGTTCGAATAGCCTATGTGAATATTGAGCCGCATTTCTTTATATTTGAGTCCAAGTTCAAACACTATGAAACGCTCCATTAACCAATGGCGGAGCCAGAGGGGGGTCCGGGGTGGCACTGGACACCCCTGACATGTGATTGGCCACCCCGGGTGCCACCCCAAAATTTTATTTGCTACTGGCAGTTGCTGATGCTGATTTAAAAAAAAAAAAATTACGTTCGCCGGCAGCGCGGCGCGCGCGCAGTTTTCAAACGGACGAGCAGAGGACGAGAGATGGTTGCAAGATACCGAACTTCACCGAATAAGAAAACATCATATTTGAAGTAAGTTTTTAAGGTTTAGCATCAGGGTGGTTTGCTCCGAATAGCCTACATTAGGCCTAATACACGCATATGCAGTACCTTGCCGTGTGTACGTTACAGTACAAATGTTCTAGCTAATGTGAGGATAGGAGATCAAAACGCAGGCAAAGAAGAGCAGAAACAAGTGATATAATGCGATCACTATAGGATTATGAAGCTTTATGGGTGTAGGGTGTTGATGGACTCGATCTACTGTGTTTTGATCATCATTATGAATCTGATCTAGATGCAGTCTTTGATAAAAATGCGATTTTCTCAGCTTTTTGCTCATGTTGCTTTTTATGAAACTTGCCAACATTCAAGTGTTGATAAAAAAAAAAGACGCACGAAGCTAGAATAAAACATTATTGAAATTGTTGAACACCATAAAATTGTGAAAATGACCAAAAACACTTTTTTTTCTTTTTTTTTTTTACACTGGCGAGAATAGTTAAGATAACAATGTTGGTAATTGGATGATGATTAGAATATGAATATGATTGGAATCATATTTTAAATTTGTCATATTTTTGAACAGGGTCAATTAAACATGAAAAGAAAGGGAGAGATATCAGAGTTCTTTTTAAATAAGCACAAACATAGTCCAGTCATTTTATGAAAAAAGGTTGAACAAATTGCAACAGAAGCAAACTCAAATAATTTTGTATCCTCAATATGTCCTGAGTAAGGAAAAAAAGTCCAGAAGAATCCCATTAGGGCAAAGTTTTGAAAACTGTTTCTGGGGATTCACTTTTTATTTTACCTGCCTTTTTGTCTTCTGCATTCTCCTTACCCTTGTCTCCTGTTCTTCCCTCAGACTCGTCCCCCAGAAACAGTCCCACAGACCCAGCCCCAAACCCAATCTCTTAATAATTAATAAAGGCTGGTTTAAAGTACTTCTTCCTGCCTCTATGTATTAATGCTCATGGGTAGCCTAAATGGGTTCAATTCAGACCTTAACAGTAAGTATTTTACTGTTATGTGTCAACAAGATTCAACAAGACATTTTCACCTGGCTAGACCCAATGTTAAGATCTGTTGTGGTATTTATGCAAATTAGCACATACATAATTAGATTATGCACCGTTTGTCCATCTTAACAAACAATTTAAAAAAACTTGGAATACATTTTTTGTTTGTCTTGATGTAAGTAATCAACTCAGTAATTTTCATGGTGATATCTAAAGGTTAAAATGTTTACCCCATTCACATGAGAGAAAGAATGAATAGGCGTATGAATAGGCTATATTTGGGTCTTTTTCGAAACGTTCCCCTAATGGGATTCTTCGGGACTTTTTTTTCCTTACTCAGGACATATTGAGGATACAAAATCAGTTGAGTTTGCTTCTGTTGCAATTTGTTCAAGGTTGACCCCCATTTTGTCTTAAAATGACTGGACTAACAGGCAGATCAGACCCCAGCCCTTGCATCACCACTGGCTAGTCAGAGTCAGTGTGGTCAGACTTCAGGACCAGGAACAGGTCAGAGCATCTACCAGACACAGGCAGTCAATCACATACCCAATTCAGGAATTTAAGTTGAGATGATTTTGCCAGATTAAAAGGATAGTTCACCCAAAAATAAACACAAAAAAATAATTATAAATTAAATCATTATAATTAGAAAGAATTATTACAAATTATTATAAAGAAAGAATTATGTTGTATTAAATCTTCCTAGGATAAGATTTTATATTGATGGGCAATAAAATTGTTTACATTTTTCAAGGACATGTCTGCTTGATGCCTGCTTTATCTAATTGAAAAAAAAAAAAAAGTAAATAAACGCAGCAGTTCATAACAGACACATGCGGTATCTTATCTCCTTGGTGCTTCAGCTTTGTTTTCTGCAAATATTTTGGATGTTCAACACTTATAGACACAAACAGAGTGACCCAATTCCTTCCACAAGCTTTTCCACTGTGTGTGTGTGCACTGTGTACCCCCGAAAGTAGCAGTGGCCACCCCCTGGCCACCCCATGTATAAAACTCTAGTTCCGCCACTGCCATTAACGTATGAAGCTCTGAAACACTGCCAGCGGGACATTAAACAGGTTTTGCGAGGGAACACAAAAGTTTTGCGAGGGAACGCAGAAGATTTGGAAAAAAAAAATGTCTCCCAACCTAAATTTTTTTCCACCACCACGTCCCTTTAGGGGCTCCGTAGTTTCTCTTCTGCATCTGGAGCGAGATGCAGGTTTTTAAAGTCAGAGCGTCTCTGTTTTCCTCCTGATGGTTCAGGGCAGGTTTCTCTCTTAGTGAGCGCCATTAAAATCATGTTCTCGTCTCTGTGTTGAAACTCGGCTCAACGCTTTGGATTAATTTATCATCTCATTTTGTTTGTTTTTATGGTGGAGAATACACATATACAAACTAGCCAGTGGTGTCTCTGGCTCTATATTTCTGATGGAGCAAAAGCAATCAGCGTCTCTGGTTTAAAGTGACTGAACGACACTTAAAATTAAACTAATAAAGAGTTGCATGCATTCCATTCAATATTGGAACTATTTTACTTCATTCGAATTGTGTTTTCTTCCACTATTCTTCATAAATAGATTAATTTAGTTTATAAAGCTGAACTCACCTCCACTGGCAGATCCAAATGCAAAACAGGAGAACGAATTATAATGAAGGGAGAATATCAATACAAGAACAAGAAATTAACACACACACACAGACTCTCTCTCACACACACACACACACACACACACACACACACTCCCGAAACAACGAACACACGTGACTCATGAGAGAGCTTGTTCAGTAAGCGTTATTAATTTTGTAAACAATAATCTCCCAGATCTGATGCTGTAATAATAACGGTGACCTGATCATATTAATAAAGCCTCGTATGAATAAAAGTGTCTAAAGCTGTTTGATTTGGCGGAACATCAAACGTCATCAGTTTGAATGGAGATTTGGCGCCATCTGCTGGACACTCAACACACAACATCTGCTGGACACTCAACACACAACATCTGCTGGACACTCAACACACAACATCTGCTGGACACTCAACACACACATTCAGAACCGAGAAACTTAAAGCCTTAAGTGTCACTTAAGAAATATTTCCAGTATATGCCTGTTCATCAAGAAAATATGGAAGCATATGGGCAGCAATATTCAATTTGAAATGTAATATGCAAAACGACAATGCATTTCTGTATTTAAATTTACATTTTCCATTACATTTGTGCAACGTTTGGTGCAAAATGAACAATTTACATTTTCCATTTCGTAAACTAGTTTTAATATGTAAATTGAATACAAATTGTAACGCTTTATAAGTTGCAAATTTAAAGTTAAAAAGTATTACAGAAATGATTAGATAATTTAACATGTTCAAGCAAAAACTGTTATTTTTTTGTTAAATGTTATTTTTCTTAATTGCATTTACACTCAGTTAAGACACTTGCAATTGCATTTTCATTAAATGTCCCGCAATGAATGTAGCAAAATTGTATTTTGATTACAGGTGATGGCATCACCATAAATGAAAACTCCTGCCAGGGTGAAGATTTCCAGGAACTGTGAGCTGTGGTTATGGGTGTGACTGAACTGAACAAATGAGGAATGAGGAATACGATGGGCTTCACTTCACCTTATGGGACTGTGTTTAGAGCATGAAGAGAATTCTTGTGAAACAAACAGAGAACTCTCAAATGTTGCTCAGAAATATAAATGCACAGTTTGCGATCTTCACTTCAGTTTTCTAACACATGATGTTTCACTTCTGCATCTGGAGCGAGAAGCAGGTTTTTAAAGTCAGAGCGTCTCTGTTTTCCTCCTGATGGTTCAGGGCAGTTTCTCTCTCAGTGAGCGCGAGGCTGGAGATGTGAACCCTGCAGTGAAGCCATTACAATCATGTTCTCATCTCTGTGTTACTGGTGAAACTCGGCTCTACGCTTTAGATTCATTTTTTTTATTTCATTTTGTTTGTTTTTATGGTGGAGAATACATGTACAAACTAACCAGTGGTGTCTCTGGCTCTGTACTTCTGATGGAGCAAAAGCCATCACTTGCTCAACCCAACATGAGGGCTAATAGAAATATCCCTAATAATTAAATCTCAGCACCAAACACCACTAAAATGAGCATTTCATAACGTTCAAGAGGCTGTGAACCTGAATCTCATGTGATCCAGCTCACATACGCACTACAACCAACAACATGATAGATGCTGAAAATATAATATCTAATAGTAAATCCACAATTCCTTTTGCACATGGGCTCATATTCTCCTCGGGCCATTAGGAATTTACTACAACCTTTGGAACGTGAAAATTACATTTAGGTGAATTACAGACTTTTTTTTTTTTGCTAAAATAATTGTGTACTGTATAAACCGTGTGTGGGTGTGAGTGTCAAGTCACCTTGTCACCAAACTTTGAAACAGGTTCAAGGTGCAAGCGGTGAAATTTTTAGAAAACCGTTATCATCTCCGTGTAAACTTCAAAAACGCGAATCTGTGAAAACACTGACGGCGTGCACATGCGTATTACGTGTTTAGTCTATAGGTATGCGCGTTTGAATATATATGTGCGCAGGCGTGTAAAGTCTTTCTTTACAAATTGATCTCAATAAACTACTTGTCTGGCCTTAAAAATGTATAATTCAGAATTCTTTGTCGCTTCCACAAATCAGTGTGAACTGTAATCATCAAGAGTGTGTGAGCGTAAATAAATACACAACAAAGGTGTTACTAAACAGTTCATTAAACATTTACATAACAGCAAACACAAGAAAACACACACAAAAAAAAAAAAAACAATAAACCCCCCCCCCTTGAATCCGTGTTTTACAGTGGATTTAGAACAGCTCAGGGACGTTGTTAGGCACGACGCGGAGTAAAACCCCCTTAGCTGTTCTACATCCACTGTAAAACACGGCTTAAGGGGCTTATTGCTTTTATAAAACGGTTACTCCATAAAAATATTCATTTTAATATTTATTTTATTCATAAAATAAACACCGCAACAAAAAAAATATAACGTTATAACGCATTGATTCCCCCGCCAAGCAATGTAGTTCCAAAGAGGTTGCTAAGCAACACACGCAGCAACACAGCATCACAAACGGCAGTTGCGCAGTAACACTGATGTAACACGGTCACAGCTGTGTGTGTGTGGATTAAACACACAATTAATTAATTTGAACATTAATTAAATCTCCATCAGAAATGACGAATGACACTGAACTCTTGTCGGAACTCATAAGAGTTTGACTAAACATCAGTGTGTGTGTGGGATTAACAGTCTTTTTCTGTCATTACTGCTTATGTGTGTGTGTCACCACTGACTCCGGCTGAGTTTCTCCACTGGCTCCAGTCTCCTGATCTTCATTCTTCATGAGAGCCTTCATTTCATGTGACTCTGAGTTGTGGTCTGATCCAGTGGCTGGAGGTTCGCCAGATCCAGCTTCAGTCTGTGTTCAGGACAGGACATGTATACTTTAAACAATGGGACATCAGTTTAACATGAAGTAAACAGTCTCGGGTCTCAGACTGAGACATGATAAGGACGCTCACCTGAGGACTCTGATTCTGCTCTGATCCGGTGTCTGGAGTCTGAATCCCTGTGTGTTCAGAGCAAAGCCAGTAAAGACAGTCAGTGGATTATTTAGAAAGTGTTCAAGCACACATGATGTGGAAGCTTAATTCTCCCTTTTCTTAAAGTTGGGGGACACAGTTCTGTCTTAAAATATTATAAAATCATCCCTTTCTGGACCAAAATACGTAACTTCCTACAAGAACTCCTTAAGTTGCAGTTTAGTTTCTCTTAGGAATTGTATCTGTTATCTATCGGAGTGGAGACAATGTTAGACTCTCATGCTAAACACATTTATCTGACAAAGAAATGTATATTGCTGTTGTGGTCATCCCCTCAGGTGCCATCTTCTTAAAATGTGGATGTCTCAAGTGTCTGCATTACTACCACTCGAGAAACTCACGTCTGACACGCGTCAATAGTGTAAAGACTTCTGGCAGATATGGACACCTCGCTGTGTCAGTAACCTCTCCTGACCGTCGATACTCTACTGTGTGTATCTACTGTTCTGCCTGACATGATACTATGTTTTATGTATTTCTTTTTCTCCCTTTTTTCCCCTCATTGTATGTCTGAGGCTGTATTAGTATGCTTTTGGACACTGTGTAACCGCTGAATAAAAAAATAAATAATAATTTAAATAAAAGATGTATAATTTTAAACAATTTGATTAAATTTCACGTGTTAAATAAAATGTATATTCACAATATAACCACTTTATCTGTGTTATAAAATGTAATGTTGTTCCCATTACATCCCAGGATACATCTTTGATGATATGGAGGGAACATGCAGATTTTGTTACACATAAAACCTCTCAAACTCAATTAAATATGTATTTTAAAACAAAACTGACACTTTAAGCAGTGCAGAAATTGTTTTCGCCCTACAGAATACACATAAGCAAACATTTTATGATATATTGACATTTAATGTTTATTTTCTGGTCCTTTAACTCAACCTGTACGTTTGGTATGACAGTCTTTATTTTATTTGAACTCTCCGTTTAACTGATTGTCTGAAATGATTGTAGTTGAGGTTTATACTTACAGGGTGCAGATACTATTACAATCATCAGGAGTAAGAGATAGAGACATTCAGAGGGAAACACGACGATCCTCAGATCTCCTATTGCACCTTTACCATTAACTGAGACAGAACAGAGGAGACATTCATATTTCAACATTTAAACAACTGTGAAACAATGCAAACTATCAGTTATTAGTGTGGTGTAATTCCTCCACATTAATATAATGCAGGTGTATTATTCTCTGAAACTATGAGCACTGTATTTGTTTATTTGCCTCTTTATAATGAACGGCTTGTTGTATCCATCATTTGTAAGTCACTTTGTATAAAAGCGTCTGCTAAATGAATGTAAATAATTAAAATAAGAACAGAATCAGAATATTTCTTCCTTGAGGTGAACTATATTGGATTATGGAAGAAATTTAACTGAAGATAAATGAGATATAATACAGTATTGTTTGACTCGCCTGTTTTCAGTATGAGTTCTGTCATCAGCGCGACAGAGCTCAGAAACACGAGAACAACTGATCCCAACAGGTGCACAGGAACAAACGTAGGAAAATCTGTAGGTTTGATTAATACAATTCATTATCATCAAATTAAAAAAACACTAAACACTTTACAAATACACAGAAGTAAACTTAAGTAGAAAACACAAGTTTTAAACAACAGATCAAACTATGGTTGTTCATTCACTCAATCTCAACATACGGTAAATGTAATATCTTTCTGATGTGTTTCTTAAATCTGTTCAGAGACTGATAGACTTGAGGCCTTCTCTCTTCTGAGACTGACTGACTGAAAATACACTGTCTTTTGATAGAATTTATATTTTCTTTTTCTTACAAGAAGTCTTTTATTTTATTGCTTTATAGTGTGACAGCATTTACCTAACTGTTAATTACTAGACTAATTATATTTATCTTGATAGGAGTAAGATACAACTGCTTCATGAAGCTCAGAAATTGTCAATTTAAACAAAAATGACCATCTTGGGGAAAAAAGTGATTTTGCATAAAATCACAAGGTTATTTGCCCAATACGAGGGGGTGAATACTTTCCATGCACACCCTATAACATGTTTTTCAAAATAGTTTATTACTAAAATTATGAATGGACCAGATGCTTAAACTTTCATAAGGACAAAAAAGGGGAGGTATGAAGACAATAAACTAGAGCTGATAGAACAACATCAAGAAGATGATCAGTATGGTACCCGTATCCTCAAAAGACCGGTAAAAGATCCACACTGTCCAGAGTAACTGAAGAAACCCAATCACACAGGCCCAACCAACACCATCTGTACATGAGATATTAAAAGAAAAATATCACCTTCATAACTCTCAGATCACACACACACACACACACACACACACACACACACACAAACAACTTTCAAGATATAGTTGTCACATTATGTTGGTTTTTCAGTCTAGAGACTCTTATTTTGCTTTTATTTCTGTTCCATGGATTGTGTTTCCTCATCCTGAGTTTATCACCACAGCTACTGACTATTCATTGCTCATTATCTTATGACCCTCATGTAGTTTAGTTATTAAAGATTACTGCATTCAGCCTGCACCAACCTGTGATAATGAGCTATACACAAATGTTTCTATTCTTAATATATTTAGAAATATGATCACACCTTTCTCTTTTTCCAGAGCCATGATGTAGAAATAGACCATAACAGCATTCATAAATAACATCAACATTATCCACACTGATCTCCTGACCAGAGGGGAACCTGAAACACATAAGTGATTAATACACAAATGTGTTTATTATGAACAAAAAGGCCAAACACATGACCATCAGAGAAACATCTGAGATCAGATTACCATGACTGAAATCACTGAAGACCTGGAGGATTCATTTCTCCTGAAGATTAAAATATTCATATTAAAATATCTTATTCAACTCATTTTTGAAAAAAAAAGTCAGTTTAATGTAATAGAGTCAGAGTTTTTCTGTATAAAAGTAAATCAGGTTTAAATGTCAGGAGTTCCTGGCGGGACGAAAGTAACACTTGTTACTTTCGTCCCGCTACAGTGAAAACAAGTGTCTCTTTTGTCGCGCTGCTAATATGGTGACCTTCTGTGTGTTGCAGCATTTATTAAAACATGTTTATGTCATATTATACCAACAGAACATGGCAAGAGTGAGGGTCAGAAAGGCAGACAGAGGTCTGATTCAGCCAGATGTTTATGAGAGGGCGTTTAAAGCTTCAGTCACATTTAAATCAGCTGATTTCTGTCTCACCATTTGTTTCACTCAATCTGTTTCCATTTACCCCAGTCACATTTAGACATACATTAGCTTTCCACCTCCACCTATGAATTAGCAGGGTTTCCATCCAGATGTTTTTATGAACATTTTAAATGTATGCATAAAAACAGCTGGATGGAAACATGACTATTGTTACATTATGCTGAGAATATATATTATGCTCATTTAATTTAATTTTCATATTTTTCATACTGTTGAAACAACATTTTATAAAATGGATTGACGTTGAAACGTTCTATAAAAAAACAAACATTCTAAACAATTGAAGTCTGTACTGTTGGGTTACTTTTGAAAACATTTGATGAAACAAATTTAAAATGAAAATGTAATTTTTTTTGCAAAGATAAAGGCCAAAATATGTTTGCAGTTACATTAAGAAGGTGATACTCAGGTATATGAAGGCTAATAAAAAAAAACCCAAAAAAACAAGAGTAACACAAATAATCTAGCGTGTATATTGTTGTGTTCGTCCCAGCTGACGGGGTCGAAAGTAAGATGAGCAGTCTTCAGTTCAAAGTGAAATTATACTGAAGTCATTCTACATTTTCACAAAGTAGCACCTGGTATTGATAGACCACACTGTGAGTGACTGACCACAGCAAACATATATCTCTGTCTAAAACATCATATTTTCAAAATACGTTTTTCTGAAAAATGGTACTTTCGCCCCTGCTCTCCCCTATGTCATAAATTCATAATGATAGAAGTAACATTTATGGATTATTCATAATGTATTGATTGATTTGTGTATTTATAACAGGGATCACAAACACTTACAGCCAATCTTTGCTCCACATGTTTTGTCCCAGTTGTAATTTGTCACTGTTGTCAGCACTGGTAAAACTGCAACAATGATGAATCCTGGAGACAGGAGAGTAATTATGTAATTATGTTAATGAACAGTAGATGCTGCACATTACTGACAGACACACCTACATGTTCACAGCGGATTAGATGAAAAACAAACATATGAAAATCATTCTTAGCTCATCGTGATAATGTGATTGTCTGATTAAAGACTTAAAGATGCCAGACCCACAAATGAAACATCTCTCATCATTTACTCGTCCTAAAGCTGTTCCAGATGTTTATGACCTTCTTTCTTCAGGCGAACACAAAGAACGATGTTTAGTCTGTATAATGCAAGTGAACGAGACCGCTTCCTAAATGTCAGCTCGGGTCTGAAAGATGTGAACCACTCTGGTTTATTATCTCTCCAGACACAGAATGTAGTGGTTGTTAACTTCAGGCTAACTTCATTAGCCTCCTCCTACAGTGTGAATCAAGTGCCTGCTATCTTTTCCTCATTTTACATAATCATTGTCTTCGGCTCGTCTGCATTTTAGCACAGGTTATATGATCTGATTGATAGCGTCTCTGGTTTAAAATGACTGAACGACACTTAAAATTAAATTAATAAAGAGTTGCATGCAATCTATTCAATATTTTACTTCATCCGAATTGTGTTTTCTTCCACTATTCTTCATAAATAGATTACTTTAGTTTATAAAGCTGAACTCACCTCCACTGGCAGATCCAAATGCGTAAAACAGGAGAATGAATAGTAATGAAGGCAGAATATCAAAGCTTAAGTCAACCAGAACCTCAAATATAGCACTTATCCGTTCACCGAGCTTTCCCATGAATAAGGTCAACACTATAACAAGAAACAAGAAATTAACACACACTCACACACACACACACACACACACACACACGCACACGCACACGCTCACGCGCACACACACACACACACACACACACACACACACACACACGCACACGCTCACGCGCACACACACACACACACACACACACAGACACAGACACACACACACACACACACACACACACACACACACACATATATATATATATATAATTTCATAAAATATGAGAATTATGAATGGTGATATTTCCCGATGATTTTCAGCCTTTGATTCAATGTAAGCAACACTCACGTTACAAATAGGCTAATGATGTTTTAATGTTTTACACAACATTTATTGTCTCCACAAATCTTTAATGTGATTATTCCCTGTGTGTGACTGATTGTTGTCTGATTTAAGGATACCTTATTAAATTACTGATATGAAATGGGTTTAAATAATGTATAGAGCCGTGACTTCACTATACGCTTCACTGACACACACTATCCTGATGTTATAGTTTTCAGGTCGAGTGTCTGAAACAAACACTGCTAATCTGATTAAACTCTATTTCATCACACACACACGTCACTGATGTGTGACTGAATCACAGAGAAACACTTACCACCGATGATAAAGAAGAGCCACGGCAGAAGCATTATCACAAGCAGGACTACTGTCATCATCCTGTCAAACTCTGAAAAACTCAGACTTTTTTCCCAGGCTTTTTTAAAAAGAACTGGAAACAAGGTAGACACAAAAATAATACAACATACAAAACATAATTATCATGTAACAAACACACACACACACTCACATATCCGAAGCGCCTTTCAATACTCTTAATTAGACTGACAGTCTCTGTTCCTGAGTCTGATCCTGTGATCTGCTGCTTATATCACTGCTGGTCAATATACTGAGAAGTAACCTAGCAGTTGTTCTAAGGTTGCTGTAATGTGTTTTTTTTTTTTAATACCATGTATATAAAATGTCCCTATTATCTGACAGATATCACTGAAATCACTGAGATCACACCCGTCTCTGTGACAGGCCTAGGCTGCATATCACCCAATCAGAAGACTTGAATGCTCCTCTTTTTTGATTGTTTGATTGTGTTTGCGACAGAAGCATGAGGTTAAACGGGACTGAGAGCTAGAGATTGCATTGTGTCAATTAATGTCTAACAAAGTATTTCCTGACAAATACAGAGTTGACCTGGTAACAAAATAACTGGATCTAACCTTGTAATTTCTACAGTTAAGGTCTACATGTAATTGTAAGGAGTAAAATGTATTCCCAAACTGATACTTAAATGGTAAATGTAGAAATGAAGTTCAGTTACTCAACTCTTTTACATCCCTCTTGATTGTTGAGTGTTATTTGGATTCGCTTACCTGAATAAACAACAGTTGAGAAAAGAAAATATTCTATGATCAATGGTACAGTGTTGCCTGTAAAACAGAAAATATGTAATTGTTACAATATCATAAAAAACACATATTAAAAAGAAGTTACTAAACACTTTATTTATTTTAACTGCTTTATTTTTCCATATCAATAACAGAGATTATGTGAAAATATTACCATCTTGAAATTATGATTAATTTCCTAATAACATGTTTTCTGATAAACTGACCAACATCAGAAGTGAATCATACCTTTTTTATTTGAAACAGCTGAAAACAACATGAGAGGTCTCAGAAAATAAAGAGTGCAACAAGCAACTGTCTCATTCAGAGATCCTGAAACAAAACCAGATATTAAACACAAGAATTTATCGTTATGTTACTGTAACAGATAAAAGAGCTGAGGGGTCAGATGAATATACCGAACTATAACAGCAAATAGATATAATATCAACCTTAACTAAAACACTCACCTTCAGTAACACCCCAGAGGACAAAAGCAATAAATAAAAATAGATTTGGACAAATGACTAGAGACGCCTGAAGATGCATAGCTGAAGGATAGAAAAAATGTGTTTATCAAACATTTCACAATTTAATTAGCAATTTAACTCATTTTAAATCATTTATATACATATAATAATTATAAATACACAATGAAATAGTATAAAAACACTGTACAGTAAAAATAAGCTTGACAAACACCATGATTTTGCGATCTGCAGTAGATCAGACAGCAGAGCAGAAGTGCAGATCCAGATGCAGAGATACAGAGGATCAGCATTATTATGTGGAGAGCAGAGAAACCTGTCAAACACAGAGAATATTTAGTCACATTAATACTGCGGCCAGTTTTCACATGAGCACAGTCAAATCCAGTGTTGTGTGTAACTCATTACAAGCAACTTGAGTTACGTAATCAGATTACTTTTTCAGGTAACTAGTAAAGAAACACATTGCTTATTCAATTTACAACAAAATATCTAAGTTACTTTTTCACATTTGTTGACTGACAGCTCTCCTGTCCCCATGTTGAGAGGAATAAAGTGAGGAAGTGTGTGTGTGTGTGTGTGTGTGTGTGTGTGTGTGTGTGTGTGTGTGTGTGTGAACATGATGGTTATTTTCAGTTCTAGACTAAATGTGAACATACTCATACACTCATACCCAGAATGAATATAAAGAGAATGTTGAAGAGAAATTAAAAATAGGGAATGTAAGAGACGCATGGAAGGGTTTGAATACAATGATGGGTAGACAAAAGAAAACAGTTCAACAACATGAAGACCCTCATTGTCTTGCAAATAATCTTAATATTTTTTATTCACGATTTGATAAAGATTTTAATGATGATTTGTCTGTTAGTAATGAATTAATGATGACCATGACTCAATCTCAGCCTATGATCATACAGGAGAGGGAGGTTGTCACAGTGCTTCATAAAATTAAACCGCATAAGGCATCTGGCCCAGATGGCCTGAAGGGGAAAGTCTTGAAAGAATGTGCAGCACAACTTGGACATGTGTGTACAAGGTTGTTTCAAATCTTCCTGGACAATGGTTTTGTACCATTAGCCTGGAAGAATTCCATTGTCATCCCGGTGCCGCTGCGTTGTCATGGGAACATCCCAGGTGAAAATAATGAGGAAATTACGTTGTCTTTCGTTGCTCCCTTCATCAACATAATGGCACACAAGTGCCCCGCTCCCTCCAAAGTGCCCAATTCAAGGGCTCTGCCGTCTGCCCTTTTAAGAGAGTAGGGCATAGGTAAAGCCAGAGCCCGCGTCTCTCTGGTAAAGCTCGCGAGCCGTCCGTCCGTCACTTATTGGGTTCCCCGGAAACATTTCCGTTGTGTTCTGTTCTATTTGCAGCGCGTTTCTGTTTGGTTGTGTTGTGAACTTTTGCAGCGCGTTTCTGTAATTGCAGCGCGTTTCCGTATTTGGTTGTGTTGTGAGTATTGGGACGCACGTGAGTTGTAAAACTGATGAAGATGTTTTCTTATTCGCTGGTGTTTTTTTCTATTTGCATGTGTTTTTTTCTATTTGCATGTGTTTTTTTCTGTTTGCATGCGTTTTTTTCTGTTTGCATGTGTTTTCTTCATTTGCAGCGCGTTGAGCTCTCTCGGCCACCGTAGTATTTACCTCTTTACCTCTTTTGATTTCTTTTTGAGAAATCGAAAATCATGAAAAATACATTTTTGAACAGAGGTTATCCTTTGGATTGGGTCGAAGAAGGATACAATATAGCTTTTAAAAAGACACGGTCTGAATTGCTAAAAAAGAAGACAAAGAAAACAAGAAAGTATTCTTTTGCTTTTATTACAACACATTCATCTAAGTCCTACATGATAAAATCAATTTTTAAAAAACACTGGCATTTATTGTCTTCTGATCCGGAGTTGAACGATATTTTTAGACATCCTCCTTTGATTGTATATAAACGCGCCAGGAATTTAAAAGATAGCTTGGTACACGCTCGTTTTCAGAGCGTTAGTCCTCGTGCATCTCAGAGTTTACTTAGTCCTATACAGAAGGGCAATTATCGTTGTGGGAATTGTGCTCAGTGTAATAATACTTTCAAAACATCATTTTTTTGTCATCCTAAAACTGGTAAAAAATATAGCATTAAAGGGTCATTTCACCCGTGGAGACATGAATGTGTATTGAAAGTGGGTCATTTATGTAGAAGAAATGTGAAATTATTTTTGAATTTGGAGCTTTCTAGACAGAGAAAAGCCAGAAAATGTATTTTTGGCTTGTGTGGATGAAAGACAACAACTCCCAGAATGCACTTGCTTCGCTGCCCTACAAGGCCACTCCCAAGCCACGCCTACCGGTAAGAGAGCGCAGTTGAAAACAAAAACATCAAGGCAAGGCTAGGCTACGATTGAGTCTCCGTGACGAGTTTGCCCAAAATGTCGAGATGGTCCTCACTGCAGAGCATAAAATCCGGGGATTTTATCCGACTCCTCCCACCATACATACCTAAACCTACCAATCTCCACCCCCTGATCCCTAAACCCACCCCTAAACCTACCCATCTCCACCCCTAAACCTACCAATCTCCACCCCTTATATAAAATCCGACTCCTCCCCTCGGATCTTGTGTACTGCATTGAGGTGCTACTGAAAATGTCCGGGATTCGGCTTTTGCGTTCTACAGTCGCCATTCATCATGTTTACTGTGGCGAGCAGGACGAGGCTGAGGGGCGCGGGAGAACGGCGCGAGGCCGGTGGCGTGATTACTGACGACCGACACCTGTGAGGCACTGTTCTCGTATCTCGCACGGAGGAGCAGGTATTTTCTTAGCAATGGTAAAACACACATCAACCGATCACGCCACCGGCCTCGCGACTTTCAACCGATCACGCCACCGGCCTCGCGTCTTTCTCTCGCTGAATCCCGGACATTTTTTTCGATCTCGACGGCCGGACATGTCCGGTAAATAGAGTATGGTAACCCCTACTACTCAGCTTTCTTCGTCCCTGTTTTCTGCAGGTTTCTGCCGTTGAAATCAAACGCACTCGCACTGATCTGTGATAGGTCTGTTAGCGCATTAGGTCCAACCCCCTATGGGCGGGTTTGAAAGGGTGGATCTAGTGCTTGTAGTCTTAACAGAAATCCCCCCCTCTTACACTTCCTCCTACAATGACGCAAAATGACGATTTTTGCGTCATTGTAGGAGGAAGTGTAAAGAGGTAAATACAGATTTCTCTCGTCTCGGGGGAAAATTAAAAAATGTTGCATGAACATTGTCGTGGATTTTCCCTAAACCTAACAAAGTACCTAAGTCTACCGGGGCCGTCTCCAATCGACGATCTCCCTGGGCCGTCTCCAATCGACGATCCCTAACGTCTCCAATCGACGCTTAATAAATAGTCTAACTAACTAACTTGCTTCCCTAACTAGATTTCTTCCTGCGCAGGAATAATTGACAAACAGACCTTAGCAAATGTCCTCTAAATGCTTTAATCACGGCCAGGAGATCTTCCCGAGCAGTTCTCAGGGAATCTCTCCCAAGAAGCAAGGCCGGAGGATCTCAGACAAATTCCATTGAAAATCCCACAGTGCACAAGAATACAACAGTTTTTATAGAATAAGGAGGTATGGCAAAAAATGTCATACCGCATTACATAATTTCCCCACAATTTGATTGGTTCTTCATATGCAAACCCTTCTGTTACTAGGTAAAGCAAACTTTGCTTTAATTTAATTAATTTTAACTTAACTTCATTGTTAATCACAAGGTTCAAATTTAGTCATCTGTCTACTTTCAATTCCCAAATGTGTTATTTATACACTCACACAACCAAAGTCAAAGGGGTATGAATACAACATCCAAAAACACAAGACAAAACGTTTTAGTACATTGTGTTTCAAAGTGTTATCATGTTAGGCCTGAAAAGAGAAGGTTAGATGTTAAATATGGTTAGAAACATGGTTAGTTTAATATACAGTTTAAAATTTCTACGACACCATTCAATAGTATGACTGGGTTTCTAACAATGCAAAGCTTAATGCAAATGGGTGAAGTGTCCCTTTAAATCTGTGATTACTTGTGTTTCCACTCATGTTGTGTACTTGATCCGTTGTCCTTGTGGTATAGGCTATGTGGGAAAAACGTCACGTCAATTGAAACAGAGAATTAGTGAACATAAGAGTTCGATCAGAAGAAAAGATATGAATTATCCAGTCGCGGTACACTTTTTAAATTTGAATCACGATGTCACCTCTTTACGTTTCTGTGGGATTGAGAAAGTAACTTTGCCACCTAGAGGTGGAGACATTGAATTACTTCTACAGAGACGCGAACTGTTCTGGATTTACACCCTTCAAACTTTATTTCCTATGGATATGAACGATGAAGCACCATTTAATGTAATGTTATAGTGATGTAATGGTTTTGAATGATGTGTTGTTCCTACTATGTATTCACAATGAGTTTGAGTGGAGTCTGACTGTTGTAGCAATTTGATGCTGTTTGATGACAACGTGTTGACCATGTGTATTAGATGATCTTGTTAACCTACAGTGGGATCTTTATTGATTGTTGTAATATCATAATTTGTAACTGTTTATGATGTGATGTTAATTTTATACTCCTAATGAGCTTGATTGTTTACAGATGGAGCTTTGGTAATTGGTCATGTGTTTATCTTAAAAAGATGAATTTGAACATTTGTATACTCCTGATGAAGGTCGTGAGACCGAAACGTTGTGTGAATAAAGAATACTTCTTTGCAAGTTACGATAGTGTGCGGGAATTGCTTGTCTGTTATCATGTGCCATCAAAATGCATGCAGTAGAGGGTTAATATGTACATTGAATACATATTTCAGCGCTTTATAAGTTGCAAAATTAAAATTAAAAAGTATTACAGAAATGATTAGATATGTTTAACATGTTCAAGCCAAAACTGTAGCAAAATGATAATTTAAATGTTATTTTTCTTAATTGCATTTACGTTCACACAAAATAGTCTCGTTTGTTTGTGCTGTTTTTGTGCCAGTAAAAAAAAACTTTGTGCTGCTTCGTTTTTTTAAATATGAAACACTGAACTATGACGTCAGCTGCTCCACATTCACCCAAAAAAGGCTAGTCTTCTATGAGTTTGACCCGCCAGATTCCGTGACCCTATACATTTATTAATATATGATCAATATGCTTTATAAAATAGAAAGGGGAGATGGTTACACATCAAATGAGTCACTTTATTGAACGTTACAGTCAGTTATGGAGAAATAAAGAGCGGTCACATTTTGCGGTATGAGCAAATTGGCAGGTGCAGTATCACGCAAAACTAAAACACACATTCCAGCACGGAAACGCACATTTCAGAGTGAAATAACTGGCTGTAGACGTGTTTTTCAGAGAAATAAGTGTGTGAACTCAGCATTTTTCCTCAACATCTGCAAACATATTATGGTATTTTTATGCTTTAGTAGAGTGAAAAAGTTACACACAGCACATTTAATAGAAACTAAAAGTCCATGAAAATGAAACTAAGGCCCTGTCCACACAAACACGGGTATTCTGGCCGTTCGTCCACACGCAAACGTAGTCTCCGCTCTCTGAAACCGAACCTAAATGAAAACTAAAAAAAACCAGGCTGAAGATTTCCAGGAACTGTGAGCTGTGGTTATGGGTGTGAGTGAACTGAACAAATGAGGAATGAGGAATACGATGGCCTTCACTTCACCTTATGGGACTGTGTTTAGAGCATGAAGAGAATTCTTGTGAAACAAACAGAGATCTTTCAAATGCTGCTCAGAAATATAAATGCACAGTTTGCGATCTTCACTTCAGTTTTCTAACACATGATGTTTCACTTCTGCATCTGGAGTGAGAAGCAGGTTTTTAAAGTCAGAGCATCTCTGTTTTCCTCCTGATGGTTCAGGGCAGTTTCTCTCTCAGTGAGCGCGAGGCTGGAGATGTGAACCCTGCAGTGAAGCCATTACAATCATGTTCTCGTCTCTGTGTTACTGGTGAAACTCGGCTCTACGCTTTAGATTCATTTTTTATTTCATTTTGTTTGTTTTTATGGTGGAGAATACACATATACAAACTAACCAGTGGTGTCTCTGGCTCTATATTTCTGATGGAGCAAAAGCAATCGCTTGCTCAACCCAACATGAGGGCTAATAGAAACATCCCTAATAATTAAATCTCAGCACCAAACACCACTAAAATGAGCATTTCATAACGTTCAAGAGGCTGTGAACCTGAATCTCATGTGATCCAGCTCACATACGCACTACAACCAACAACATGATAGATGCTGAAAATATAATATCTAATAGTAAATCCACAATTCCTTTTGCACATGGGCTCATATTCTCCTCGGGCCATTAGGAATTTACTACAACCTTTGGAACGTGAAAATTACATTTAGGTGAATTACAGACTTTTTTTTTTTTGCTAAAATAATTGTGTACTGTATAAACCGTGTGTGAGTGTGAGTGTCAAGTCACCTTGTCACCAAACTTTGAAACAGGTTCAAGGTGCAAGCGGTGAAATTTTTAGAAAACCGTTATCATCTCCGTGTAAACTTCAAAAACGCGAATCTGTGAAAACACTGACGGCGTGCACATGCGTATTACGTGTTTAGTCTATAGGTATGCGCGTTTGAATATGTATGTGCGCAGGCATGTAGTCTTTCTTTACAAATTGATCTCAATAAACTACTTGTCTGGCCTTAAAAATGTATAATTCAGAATTCTTTGTCGCTTCCACGAATCAGTGTGAACTGTAATCATCAAGTGTGTGTGAGTAATACACATCAAAGGTGTTACTAAACAGTTCATTAAACATATTTACACAACAGCAAACACAAGAAAACACAAAGAATAAAACAAAACAAAACAATAATATTTAATTAAAGTAAAATAAAGCAATAAGCCCCTTGAATCCGTGTTTTACAGTGGATTTAGAACAGCTCAGGGACGTTGTTTGGCACGACGCGGAGTAAAACCCCCTTAGCTGTTCTCAATTCACTGTAAAACACGGCTTAAGGCGCTTATTGCTTTTATAAAACGGTTACTCCATAAAAATATTAATTTTAATATTTATTTAATTAATAAAATAAACACCGCAACAACAACAACAAAAAAAATAACGTTATAACGCATTGATTCCTCCGCCAAGCATTTCCGAAGAGGTTGCTAAGCAACACGCAGCAACACAGCATCACAAATGGCAGTTGCGCAGTAACACTGATGTAACACGGTCACAGCTGTGTGTGTGTGGATTAAACACACAATTAATTAATTTGAACATTAATTAAATCTCCATCAGAAATGACGAATGACACTGAACTCTTGTCGGAGCTCATAAGAGTTTGTCTAAACATCAGTGTGTGTGGGATTAACAGTCTTTTTCTGTCATTACTGCTTATGTGTGTGTGACCACTGAATCTGGCTGAGTTTCTCCACTGGCTCCAGTCTCCTGATCTCCATTCTTCATGAGAGCTTTCATTTCATGTGATTCTGAGTTGTGGTCTGATCCAGTGGCTGGAGGTTCACCAGATCCAGCTTCAGTCTGTGT
The DNA here is from genome assembly GCA_023718395.1 of Leucaspius delineatus. Taxonomy (NCBI): domain Eukaryota; kingdom Metazoa; phylum Chordata; class Actinopteri; order Cypriniformes; family Leuciscidae; genus Leucaspius; species Leucaspius delineatus. The sequence continues at coordinate 448,371 of CM043356.1, forward strand.
TCAGGACAGGACATGTACTTTAAACAATGGGACATCAGTTTAACATGAAGTAAACAGTCTCGGGTCTCAGACTGAGACATGATAAGGACGCTCACCTGAGGACTCTGATTCTGCTCTGAATGTCTCGGTGTCTGGAGTCTGAATCCCTGTGTGTTCAGAGCAAAGCCAGCAAAGACAGTCAGTGGATTATTTAGAAAATGTATATTCACAATATAACCACTTTTATCTGTGTTATAAAATGTTATGTTGTTCCCATTACATCCCAGGATACCTCTTTGATGTATGGAGAGAACATGCAGATTTTGTTACACATAAAACCTCTCAAACTCAATTAAAGTTAGTTATTAATTATGTATTTTAAAACAAAACTGACACTTTAAGCAGTGCAGAAATTGTTTTCGCCCTACAGAATACACATAAGCAAACATTTTATGATATATTGACATTTAATGTTTATTTTCCATGCCGTCTCTGGTCCTTTAACTCAACCTGTACGTTTGGTATGACAGTCTTTATTTTATTTTAACTCTCCGTTTAACTGATTGTCTGAAATGATTGTACTTGAGGTTTATACTTACAGGGTGCAGATACTAATGAAATCAGCAGGAGTAAGAGACAGAGACATTCAGAGGGAAACACGACGGTCCTCAGATCTCCTATTGCACCTTTACCATTAACTGAGACAGAACAGAGGAAACATTCATATTTCAACATTTAGACAACAGTGAAACAATACTAACTATCAGTTATTAGCAATATTCATGTTTTAGTGTGGTGTAATTCCTCCACATTAATATAATGCAGGTGTATTATTCTCTGAAACTATGAGTTATTTGTTTATTTGCCTCTTTATAATGAACGGCTTGTTGTATCCATCATTTGTAAAAGTCACTTCTGATAAAAGCGTCTGCTTAATAAACAAATGTAAATATTAATTAAAATAAGAATGTTGATCAGAATATTTCTTCTTTGAGGTGAACTATATTGGATTATGGATTATGGAAGAATTTTAACTGTATGAATCAAGTGCCTGTTATCTTTTCCTCATTTTACATAATCATTTTCTTCAGCTCGTCTGCACTTTAGCACAGGTTATATGATCTAATTGATAGCGCCTCTGGTTTAAAATGACTGAACGACACTTAAAATTAAATGAATAAAGAGTTGCATGCATTCAATATTGGAACTATTTGATTACTTCAGTTTATAAAGCTGAACTCACCTCCACTGGCAGATCCAAGTGCGTAAAACAGGAGAATGAATAGTAATGAAGGGAGAATATCAAACCTTAAGGCCGGTGACACACTGGATGCGTGGCGTGAGCGTGGCGTTTCTGTTGCGTGTCAGCTGCGTGGCGGCTGCGTCGCGTTTTCCATGTCTTTGCACACCAGAAGCGTGTCTGACGCGGCGCTGCTGCTGCTGCTGCTAGGTGACATATTGGTGATATATTTGACACATGGGGAGAGAGTTGTGGAAGGCCTATACTTCATGTCAAACATAAATATATAGCAGCAAAGACAACGTCGGCAGTGTTGACGGCAATATAGACTATAGAATATTTCGTTCTGTATTGACAGGTGCAGTATTTGAAAATCGATAATATTTTTTTAAATTGCATTTATATTTGCATTTATGTCAACCCTAGACACTTTCAAACATCAAAATGACATTTATTAATATGTATTCGTGTCAAAATGTCATATAAACATCTTTTCCTATTCAATTTTGCTTGGAAACGCTTCCAAGACGCTTACCCCTCATTTACACTGCACACATCTGCGCCGCATTACGTCTGCGACAAGGTTTTATTCCGTCCTCCACGCGGTGCCAACTCACACCGGGAGCATATCAGAAGCTGAGCGACTGGATGCGTGAGACCACGTGATTTGCCTGTCCGATGTGTTTTTCTGATTTTGGGATTTCTAGTACCATGGGTAAGTTGGCCAATATACGTGCAATATGTTTGGGAGTCTGCACAGGGTGTTTATTTTGAAATTGACAATGTTTTTTTTTACTTTTATTTTTTATTCCCGGTGCGACTTGGACGCATCCGTCAAAAATAGACTAGACGCCTATATTTAGCGAAGCGGCGCGGAGAGCCGCTTCTGGGAAGCTTCTGAAACGCGCCGCGTCGCAGCCGGTGTAAACACAAGCATTGACTAGAATGGGCGCGATCAGCTCCAGTAGCCGTGTCGCAGCCGTAATGCGCCGCAGACGTGTGCGGTGTAAATGAGGGGTTACGTGTCGCGTGAAAAATAGGCGTCGGTTCTATTTCTAGCATGCACGCGTTTTCCGCGCGGCTCGAGCCGCGCCTGAGACGCTCGTGTCACTCACGCAGTGTGCAAGCTTTAACCTGTTAACATGGGAGCCGAAATAAAAACGGACACGCCACGCAGCTGAGACGCTTACGCCATGCATCCAGTGTGTCACCGGCCTAAGTCAAACAGAACCTCAAATATAGCACTTATCCGTTCACCGAGCTTTCCCATGAATGAGGCCAATACTATAACAAGAAACAAGAAATTAACACACACACACACATTATTTCATAAACTATGAGAATTATGAATGATGACATTTCCCTATGATTTTCAGCCTTTGATTCAATGTAAGCAACACTCACTTTATAAAGAAGCTAATGATGTTTTAATGTTTTACACATTTATTGTCTCCACAAATCTTTAATGTGATTATTCCCTGTGTGTGACTGATTGTTGTCTGATTTAAGGATACCTTATTAAATTACTGATATGAAATGGGTTTAAATAATGTATAGAGCCGTGACTTCACTAATGTTACGCTTCACTGACACACACTATCCTGATGTTATAGTTTTCAGGTCGAGTGTCTGAAACAAACACTGCTACTCTGATTAAACTCTATTTCATCGCACACACACGTCACTGATGTGTGACTGAATCACAGAGAAACACTTACCTAAAATGATAACGAAGAGCCATGGCAGAAGCGTTATCACAAGCAGGACTACTGTCATCATCCTATCAAACTCTGAACAATTCAGACTTTTTCCCCAGGCTTTTTTAAAAAGATCTGGAAACAAGGAAGAGATAAAAATAATCAATAATTTCCAAATGAAGCACAGCCAGAATATAAAACATAATTCCCTGGTAACAAATGCCTTTTATCTGAAGCGCGTTACAATTCTCTCAATTAGTCTCTCTTGTTAAGATGTAATTGTAAGGAGTAAAATCTATTCCCAAACTGATACTTAAATGGTAAATGTAGAAATGAAGTTCAGTTGCTCAACTATTTGACATCCCTCTTCTTTATTATACTAATTGTTGAGTGTTATTTGGATTTGCTTACCTGAATAAACAGTTGACAGTTACAATATCATAAAAAAAACACACATTGAAAAGAAGTTACAAAACACTTGTTTTATTAATCTGCTTTCTTTTGTCATATCAATAACAGAGATTATGGCGTGCATGGATTAATGCGACTGGAACTGGACTGAGGCATCTCTCATCACACGAGCAGGAGCGCTGACAGTGAAAGGCTATTTCTGGTTTTATTTTTGCTTAAACGTTGAAGCGTTTTCATTAGTTATAGATTTTCATGGTATGGGATATCCCCTCATTCATATATGGTCAGTCATTTTTCTATACCAGCATTAAGGGCTCTATAGGCCTCTGGCGTCAATCAAGGTGTAGCGACTCCAAGCCCTGTTGTCGCTTCCGAGGAGAACCTTGGGTTCAGTATATCTGTATGACGCGCTGCTTGGTGTTTATCACAGAAGCACAAAGTTCAACCAAATGCGTTTTGTGGCATTTAATTAAAACAAGTGTCTTTTGGTTCACATACATAGCAGATGTTAACAGTGTACACGTATTACATGTAACTCGGTGAAAACGATGTAATTAAACAAACAAACGAACGGTCAACAAAAACTACGGCAACCCCGGCCCCCCTCTCTCTATGACAGATTCCATTCACAAAAGAGATGCGCGCCTTATGAAAACTCCGCCCGTGAACACGTGACCTCAAACCCAGTGCGTCACCACCCAGTGATGAGTGACAGCCCACTTAATTATGGCTCCTACACAATCAGCCCCTTAATTATTACACAATAATTACCAACACATCCAATAGTATAGGAGACATAAACAAGGCAAGAATGATCACCACAAATAATTAAATCATCATTAAATGTCCATAATAGTCCAATCTGATATCTTCTTAAGTAAAGTAAAGTAAGAATTAATGAGCCATGTCCAAATGAACAAAAAAAATAGTTCATGGTCTGTGTCAGAAAAAAAAATTATCCGAGTCTACACTGAGGCCTAGCACTAAATACACCTAATCTGCCTCAGCCTCCTGCAGCAAACAAACTTTGGTGATGGGCCGTTCCAGGCAGCTAGTCCGTGTTTTGATCCTCACCTGGCGAACAAGTCCTTTTCGATCTGGGAAGGTTTGTATGACTCGTCCAACCAGCCATGAATTCCGTGGAGCTGTATTATCCATAATGAGGACGAGATCCCCCTCTGTGAGATTTCTCTTTGTTCCGGTCCATTTTTGGCGCTCCTGAAGCTGAGGTAAATACTCCTTAACCCATCTCTTCCAGAACAAGTCTGACATGTATTGGACCTGTTTCCATCTCCTGTGCGCATACATGTCTGTGGGTTGAAATACTCCCGGCGGCAGTGATGGAGAATTCTTTAGAAGCAGCAGGTGATTCGGAGTCAATGCTTCCAGATCATTGACATCCATAGAGGCTTTAGTGATTGGCCGACTATTTATGATTGCTTCAGCCTCACACAGCAAAGTTTGTAGTCCTTCTGTAACGGAGGCGTGCTACAACTTTATAATATGCTGATTGAGGCGGCCAAATATGGACGGGATTCCGGTTAGAGAATCAAGGGTCGGAGAACAGATCTTCACAAAGATGGATTTATTGAACAGTCTTTGCGTTGTCATCTAAATCAGTTATTCTTTGGCAATGATGTCTGTATTAATGGTCTAAAAACAATAAAGAAATATAATTACAATCATATTCTGAGAATCATTTACACACTGGCATGATAGTCAAACAAATGCCATAAACAATGATTAAACACTCAAGTCTGCATTCTTAACATTAATAACAGCCCTATCAATGCAAATAGTCATGATAAATTGTGCAATGATACATTATTAATGTAAACAACATTGGTGACGCAGTTTAGAATACTGCCGAGGCTAATACTGATTAGCGTGTTTCTCTCGCGGCAAATTACGGCCGCTACGGCGCTAAAAACTCGCCGATGGTAACCGCAGAACGATCGCGGGACATCAATAACATACACGCAATAAACATACATATGCAAATGTACTTACATCAAGGCATAAACGCTTTATACAGAGCAAAGACAAGTGTGTAGAGATGAACATTCACCAAACCGTCTTCCTGCGCGTTACACTATAATCAGTCCGTGCGGCCAACAACTTTAGTCACTAGGACAGGCTTTCGTACACAGCCGCCCCCAATTATCTGACAGGATAATTGTAAACACTAAGAAAGCCTGTCTACAGTGTCTAAGGCTCTTCCTCGAAGTGAGGAAGTGGAATCAACCTAATAACTGGACGAGTGTAGGATTTCTCATTAACTCTGACACGAGCAGTGCGAACTTTCCCGTCAGGTCCAGCCAACGTCTCAGTCACTGTGCCCACAGGCCAGAGGGCACGAGGAAGTTGGGGATCAACAATGAGAACCACTTGGCCCACAGTTAGCTCTTTGCCATCCTTTCTCCACTTATGCCGATCCTGTAAACTTGGGAGATAATCTCGGATAAAGGCAGTCCAGAAATGATCCGCCAACACCTGGCTGTGTCTCCATCTGCGTCTTCCAAGCAGGTTGGTAGAGTCGAAAAAGACTTGAGGTAAGGAGGCATCACGACGGCCCATAAGGAGTAGGTTCGGAGTCACTGGGTCGACGTCTGCAACATCGGAAGATACGTAGCCGAGGGGCTTGGCATTTAGAATACCCTCAACCTCCGTTAACAACGTCTGCAGCACTGGCTCTGGCACCGTTTGCTCTCGCAGAATGACCCGTAGTGCAGTCTTTACAGACTTGACTTCACGCTCCCAGGTTCCTCAGAAATGAGGAGCATTAGGTGGAATGTAGCGGAATCTGATCTTCTGTGGAGCAAGCAGCTCTTGAAGCTTGGGTGCCATGACATCAAAGGTGTCACGTAGTTCTCGGTCTCCTCCTACAAAGTTGGTACCGTTGTCGCAGAGCAATTCCATGGGTTTACCTCGTCTTGCTATAAAGCGACGCAGAGAGAGCAGGAATGCATCAGTGTCAAGGTGCTCCAACAGATCAAGATGCACACATCGGGTTGTCATGCACTTATAAAGGATGCCCCATCTTTTTTCGTGGCGACGACCAACTTTGACTGAAAGGGGGCCGAAACAATCTACCCCAGTTGAATAGAATGGCGGTTGGTGAAGTTGCAGCCTGCAGGATGGAAGATCAGCCATTTGGGGGACTTCAGGCTTGGCTCGCCAGAACTGACAATCTTGGCATTTGCGTTGATGCTTACGGACGGCTTCCCTGCCCCGGAGTATCCAATACTGGCGACGTAATTCCGCTAGCACCCTTTCAGAACCAGAATGCAGAAGTCGGCGGTCCGTCTCTTTAATTAACAGCTTCGTTGTAGAATGACCAGGATCCAACAGTATCGGGTGGATGGCATCAGGGTCGAGGTCACTGGCTCTGCGTAACCGTCCCCCTACTCTGATGAGACCTGTGTCCTTATCATACTCTGGTGCAAGGGATGCCAAACGGCTGGTAGCTGGAATCGGCTGTCCAGTCTTCAAAGCTTGGACTTCAAGTGGGAATGAGTCCTGCTGAACTTGGGCCAGGATAAGTTTATCTGCTTCAACATAGTCATCAGCTTGCAGTGAAGAGTCGCTGTCTGCAACAGCCGCCCCGTGTAGGGACCTGACAGTGGCCTCAACAAGCTCTAGCCATGTGTGGAATTGGTTGGGGTCCACAAGTAAATTATTAGAGACTTTGACAGTGCCGATGAATGCAGTTTTCCTCAACTCACTGATCTCCGATTCTACCTTAGTGACGGGTGTGGATGGCCACTGGTCAGAAGGTTGAAGGAGGAAGTCTGGTCCTGAACTCCACTGATGGGGTCTTGCTATCTGGGTCAGTGTCAGGCCTCTTGTGATGTGATCGGCAGGGTTGTGAGCTGAATCAATGTACCGCCATTCAGCCGTGTCTGTGAGGGTCTGGATTTCTGCAATGCGTGTCCCTACAAATACCTTGTAGCGACAGGACTCAGAGGTGAGCCAGTTCAGCACGGTTGTTGAGTCAGACCAGAGGGTGACTGTATGGAGATTAAGAGACAACTCAGTCTGGATCACTTTGGCTAACTGGGCGCCAGTCAGGGCTGCACTCAGTTCCAAACGAGGCATGGAGAGGCATTTTCTGGGGGCCACTCTGGATCTGGCCAGAACAAAGGTGACATGGATGTGTCCTTGATCATCTGTAGTACGCAAATAGGCCACTGAGCCGTATGCTCTTTCTGAGGCGTCGCAAAATACGTGGAGTTCTCGGATGGCACTAGGGCAATCAGCACAGGCTGGGGCATAAGATCGAGGAAATTGCAGCTGAAGCAGATTAGGAATCTCTTGTATCCATGTTAGCCACTTCTCTCTTAGCTGTAAAGGTGTTATTGGATCATCCCAGCCCAAATTCTGCTTCCAGAGATCTTGGATGAGAACCTTGGCCCTGGTGGTAAACGGGATGATATAACCCAGCGGGTCATACTGGCTGGCCAAGGTCTTGTACACGTTTCTCATGGTAGGTTCTAGAGGCTCGGTTGATCGCAAATTATAACCAAGGGTGTCACTGAGACAGTCCCACCGTAGGCCCAGTGGGTTCTTGTAGGTCTGTACTGGCTTTGGTCAACCACAGTTCACTGTTAGCAGACCGGGCTTCTGCGGGAAGATGTTCGATGACAGAGGGTATGTTGCAGGCCCACTGTCTTAAGTCGAAGCCTCCCTCAGACAGTAGTTGACGAAGTCCATCAACTACCTCCTTAGCTTCATCAGAGTTCGGGCTGCAGGTAGTTCCGAACGGAAGCACCTGCCATTCATATATCTCAGGCTCCTGGTCTCTGCACATGTTCCTCCAAAGAAACCGCAACACTGGCTTGTCCCTGGGCAATAAGCGTACCTGATGGAACATAGCTTTTATGTCCCCACTCACAGCCACCGTGTGTTGTCGGAACCTCAGGAGCCTCAGGAGCACACCTAACAAGGAGGGTCCCAGCATCGGACCAGGAAGCAGCTGACTGTTCAAGGACTGACCCTGATGTTGAAATGAACAGTTAAAGACGATCCTGTTCTTGCCATTGTGTTGTACTATATGGTGCGGAATGAACCAGGATTCCGAGGTATTGTGTGCTTCTTCTGTGGTTATCTTGGCTACATATCCAGCAGATTCCAACTTGCGGATTTCAGTGCAGTAGGCTTTTGCTAGTTCAGGATCTTTTGCCAATCTACGCTCGGTACTTCGAAGACTAGGAAGGACAGCATCCTTATCGGTATGGAACATGGTCATGGGCATGCGTCGGAGCAATGGTGTGGCATAACGTTGAACGCCGTCTACGTTCACAGTGGTGGTGGCATTCTGGAGCATAGTGAGAGCGTCTTTGTCTTGCTTGGACCTGATGACCATCTTCTCATTGTATGGGAAGGTGTCGACCTGCCAGAGACGCTCGACGTGCCGAATCAGATCATCATGAAGCGGAGTGGTGTTGATATGAAGGCACTGCTGATAGCACCGTGAGGGCTGCTTGGGGCTCATGGGACCCTGAAGAGACCATCCCAGCTGTGTTCTGATGGCTATTGGACCTCCGTCTGGTCCTCTGCATACAGGCTGTATCTGCATTAAGAGGTGTGGCATGTCAGAACCAATGAGGAGTAATGGTTTGACTCTGTCAACAGGGGGAAGAGGAAGATCTCTCAGATGACGATAAGCTCGTTGGAGCGCAGCCACTGGGTAGTTATGTTCTGCAAGACTCAAACCGGTTGCAGTAAAGGCATTGGGAATAGTGAACCTCTGCATGGGTTTGGTGACTGCAGAGACCTCGAAAGAAACGGACGAACCTTCGAGTTCTGTGTGAGATTGCTGAACAGTCTGTAAATGAAGTAACTCTGGGGTACAGGTAAGCTTGAGCTGCTCCACAACTGGGGAAAGCACGAGTGTTCTCTCTGACCCATCATCAAGAACGGCATGTGCCTCCATTGTGTGGTGTCCATTGTGAAGGAGGACCTTGACGACCTTCAGCATGACTCTGGGTGTACGGTTCGGTCTGTCCAAGTAAACCCGGGTCGATGGGAGGCTGACGGCGAGGACAGCACTGGTGGTATCTTTCATAGAATCGTGAAGAACTGTAAGATGTAGCTCTTTACAGATTCTACATGGACGTTTGAGGTTGCAAGACTCTACAGCATGGGACCGTCCACATGTCCAGCATCGTTTACCATCTTTAATCCAAGATACAATCTGGGAGATAGTCAACTTCTTGAATGCCTCACAAGAATTGAGGTAGTGATCCCTGTTGTCACAATGGGGACAGTATGGCTTGGGTTTGGAGCTGGACTTAGGGGCTGTCGACTCAGCAGTCTTAGCTACACTCTCACGTGTCAGGAGAACTGGCCTTGGCTGCCCTCTTGGATGAGGTGCTCCTCTAGCTCTACCAGGGGGCTTCAGAGTTTCACTCTGGAACATAGCCGCAGCTCTGCTAGAGATACGTTTCGCTTGGGACTTGATCTGGAGCCAGTCTGCGAAATCAGGTAGTGTGTAGGTCTTGTCGGTGCCGGTCTGGAGAATACCCCGACTTAGGCAGTATTCAACAAAACTGTCGCGATAGGCTGGTGGCAGTTTACTCAAGAGACGGTCCACATGTGAGCCACACAAAAGCTCATAACCATTCTGGCCTTCAAGAGTTCTCAGCATACCCACTAAAGACTGTACTGACAATGCAAATGAGTCGAAGGCATTAGCGTCACCCAACTTAAGAGGTGGAGTGCTTAGGATGGCACCCAACTCAGACTGAACAAGCTGTCTCGGTTGTCCATACTTGTCTTGAAGTGCCTGCAGAGCAGCAGTGTAAGGCTGGGGATGATACATGAAGGATTTAGCGAGCTGATGGGCACTAGGAAGTTCCAAGTGACTTAAGAGAACATGATATTCATACTGTTCACTGATATGATGGTGATTACTCAACAAATTGTCCAATGCTAACTTAAACAAAGCAAAGTCACTCTCAGCACCACTCTCGAAAACTGGTAACGTGGGTCGTGGAATGCCATAAGCTGATGCGAGCAGGAGCTCTGGACTCGGTTGAGGTGAGTAGGCAGTTGGGGGGAGAGGCACAGATGCTTTAACGTAACCAGGAGCATGGAGTGTTGTTGCCGATGCTTGGTGGCTGAAGACAGGGAGCTGTGACGGACCTGGAAGTGTTGTCACTGGCGTTGTTGCTGTCTGTTGTAGCCCGTAGCGAAGGGTAGGTAGTGTGGCAGTAACAGGTTGCTGTGTCACACGCTGCATGCTGCTGTTCATGGGGTACGCAGCAGAGGTCGGGATGGTGAACACTGCTGAAGGCTGGGAGGTCGCATTCGACGGTAATGACACACAGTGTACTGGAACGGCAGTAGGAGCCAATGGTGCAATGTCAGGGACTGGCGGTGAGAATGCTTGTGGCCCTGGGTCAAATGCAGCAGTCATGGGTGCATCTGCAGAGTGAGGAGCAGGTGAGGCCCAATGTGGCGGTCTAAGATATGCTGCAGAAACATCAGGATCAGGCAGTGCTGTAAGACAGGGCAGCAGCGTTGACGTCACAGCGGGCGACTGGAAGAGGGGCTGCTGAGTTTCAGAAGACATAAGCGGTGGTGAGCAAGCCTGGCTGCGCCGTGATGCAAGCTGTTGAGCGTTCGGAGAACCAGAGTCTGTAGGGACTGGAGTGGTCGCTCTAGAGTCTACAGAGAGCATGGAGGATACAAGCTTAGCTACTTCGAGTTCAGTCTCTGCTTCTTGAAGCTTGCGCTGTCGTTCTAGTTGTTTCAACAGGGCCTCCTTTGCGGCTAGCGCTTCCTCTTGCATGCGCTGGGCTTCTTTAGCTTGTGTCTGCAGTCTTTGGTATTCCAGATCAATCAGTGAGTCCTCTTCTACTTGCCGCTTTAGACTGTCATACTGTCTCTGTTTAATCTTTTCTTCCAACATAGCAGTCTGGACGCTAGAGAGCTCTGGTGGGACGTAAACGCCAGCGGACGTGATGGAACGCCTACTTTTCCTGGATTGAGAGCTGACACCACTGTGAGACGTTTTCCTCGAGCTGCTTCGGGACTGACTAGGACAGTGAGAGGAAGCCTTTGGAGGAAGGTCACCAGCAGGATGGTAGCCAACATCGTAATCATCCAGATGTGTAGGCAGATTAATCTTGCGTCGAGGTCTGGACGTTGTCTCAGATAGGTCACTTTCTGCTTTGTCCATATTGGTTTGAGCTTGCTCTCAATCCGGCTCGAAGGACCACCTTTGTAACGGAGGCGTGCTACAACTTTATAATATGCTGATTGAGGCGGCCAAATATGGACGGGATTCCGGTTAGAGAATCAAGGGTCGGAGAACAGATCTTCACAAAGATGGATTTATTGAACAGTCTTTGCGTTGTCATCTAAATCAGTTATTCTTTGGCAATGATGTCTGTATTAATGGTCTAAAAACAATAAAGAAATATAATTACAATCATATTCTGAGAATCATTTACACACTGGCATGATAGTCAAACAAATGCCATAAACAATGATTAAACACTCAAGTCTGCATTCTTAACATTAATAACAGCCCTATCAATGCAAATAGTCATGATAAATTGTGCAATGATACATTATTAATGTAAACAACATTGGTGACGCAGTTTAGAATACTGCCGAGGCTAATACTGATTAGCGTGTTTCTCTCGCGGCAAATTACGGCCGCTACGGCGCTGAAAACTCGCCGATGGTAACCGCAGAACGATCGCGGGACATCAATAACATACACGCAATAAACATACATATGCAAATGTACTTACATCAAGGCATAAACGCTTTATACAGAGCAAAGACAAGTGTGTAGAGATGAACATTCACCAAACCGTCTTCCTGCGCGTTACACTATAATCAGTCCGTGCGGCCAACAACTTTAGTCACTAGGACAGGCTTTCGTACACCTTCCTCATCCAGATTTTGAGTTTTCAAGGTGGAGTTAAGAACTTTGCGCACTGATCTTATGAGCCGCTCCCATGCACCTCCATGATGGGAGCCAGTGGGTGGATTAAAACTCCATTTTATTCCTCTCTGGAGCAAGACATGATTGATCTGTTCCTTATTCCACTGCTCCATAGCACTTCTCAGCTCCCGCTCTGCTCCTATAAAATTGGTGCCGTTGTCTGAACGGAGCTCTTGAACTTGGCCTCTTCTCGCAAGAAAGCGTCTGAGCGCATTTATAAAAGAGTCAGTATCCAACGAGGGAGCAACTTCAATGTGTATGGCCCTAATGGCCAGGCAGGTAAAAATGACGCCATACCTCTTCACCATACTCCTTCTGCTCCGTACTTCAAAAGGCCCGAAGTAATCTACACCCACACGAGAGAAGGGTGGCTCATCTGGAACAACTCTTTCATGAGGCAAGTCCGCCATCTGCTGGTGAACTGGCAGAGCATTCAGGCGGCGACAGGTAATACATTTTGACAGCACCTTTCTTATTGCAGTACTGGCTCCAGTTACCCAGTATCGCTCTCTCAACTTTGACAGCATGTGATTACGACCTGCATGTCCCACTTGACGATGTACATGCTGTAGTAGGAGCTCTGTAATATGGAGACCTTTGGCCAGTATAATTGGATGCTTCAGTTCCACAGGCATAGAAAGTTTGCTGAGACGCCCTCCAACTCTCAGGACTCCTTCAAGTAACTGTGGGCAAAGCTTACGAAGGTGACTAGTTGCTTTCACTGGCTGCCCCTTTCCCAGACTCGCCAGTTCCTCTGGATATGTTCTTTGCTGGCAGTACCTTATAATGGCCAATTCAGCCTTCTCCATATCCTCTACTTCGAGTATGTGGGCACCAGTGGTCCTCTTAAATCTTTCCATTTCCTCGTCCTCAGAGGATTTCTGCTGCTCTCTCGTGATGCCAGATTGTGACAGCATCTGGTATAATTGTTTCCTCTTCCTCATGCAGGACAGAAGCCAGGTTTTGATTCTCAGTATCCACGCCACTGATGTTTTAAGGCGTGTCCAGGAAGAAAAGTACTGGAACAGATATGAAATAGGCTCTTCTTCTGTCTGCACAGCATTCACCACAGCAACCTTTTTCAACTCGGGATCTTCGGGAGGGAGCTGCCCAAGATCTTGAGGACTTACAGGCCAATCACTCTCCGGACGTAAAAGAAAGTGAGGTCCTGACAACCACGTAGCATGTTTGACAAACGCCTCGACTTTTACCCCTCTGGACGCAATGTCTGCTGGGTTGCTACTGGTATCCACATACCTCCATTGAGTAGCACTGGAAGCGTTCAATATCTGTGAGACCCGGTTAGCCACAAACACTTTATACCGTGAAGTCTCATTTCGAATGTATTTAAGGACGGATTCACTATCTGTCCAAAATACTGATTCAACAAGTTCCATCTGTAACTCATTCTTCCAGAGCACATCCATTCTGCTTGCCATGGTTGCTGCTATGAGTTCCATTCTAGGAATAGTCACTGTTTTACGAGGAGCCACACGGGATTTCCCCATCACGAAAGCAGAGTGCAGCTCTGAATTTGGATTTTTTGATACCAGGTAAGTGACTGTTCCATATCCGTTTTCACTTGCATCGCAGAAAAGGTGCAACTGTGCAGTACAGACATCTCCAAAGTGTGGTGGTTTCAGGCACCGATCCACTTCAAATTTGTCCAGCAGAGGGAGCTGCTGAATTAGCTTGATCCATTGCTTTGCGATGGCTTCAGGAACATGATCATCCCATCCTATTTCTCTCCTGCACAGATCTCTCATTATCCTTTTGGCAGTTAGAATCACAGGACTGAGCATCCCAAGGGGATCATATATGGAGGCAATGATCGAGAGCATTCCTCTTCTGGTGAGTGGTCTTTCCTTAATCTGGACTCTGAACTTAAACATATCCGATTTGATTGACCATTCAACTCCCAGCACTCTCTCCACTTGCACAGAATCAAATTCCATATCCAAAATCTCCATACCTTTTGCTCTATGATTTTCCGGGATGACATCCAAGACTGCTGCTCTATTGCTCATCCACTTCGTGAGAGTAAATCCTCCTCTGGAACACAGTGAGAACAACTCCTGATACTGTAGCACAGCTTCCTCTTCAGTGGCCACAGACACTAGGCAATCATCAACATAGAAACAATGATAGATCCTTTGTGCAGTTTCTTCTCTGTAAAGATGCCCGTAGTCCTCTGCACACCTTCTGAGGGCATAGTTTGCGCAGCTGGGCGATGACGTGGCCCCAAACAAATGCACTCTCATCCGGTATTCATTAGGTGCTTTCTCCATATCACCTTCTTGCCACCAGAGAAACCTGAGCAGATCTCTGTCATTGGGGGTGACCAACACCTGGTGGAACATTGACTCTATGTCGGCCATTATCACCACCGGTTCCTTCCTGAAACGGGTCACCACACCAATCAAGGAGCTGGTTAGGTCTGGGCCTTGTAGGAGGTGAGCGTTTAACGCTGTACCTTGACAGCTCGCTCCACAATCAAACACCACTCTGAGCTTCTTTTTTGTTGGATGATAAACACCGTGGTGTGGGATATACCATACTTTGCCACTGCCACGGTCCAGCTCCTCTTCAGGCACCATCTCTGCATAGCCTTTCACCACAAGCTCATCAATAAAGGTGTTATACTCAGTGAAAAAGGTTGGATCCTTCTGCAGCCTCTTCTTCAACTGAAATAAGCGCTGCACAACCATTTTCCGGTTATTAGGCATTTTGATGTTCATTTGCTTCAATGGTAAGCCGATCTGATAATGCCAATCCACTTGTTTTGTTGTATTTGTCACCTTTTCCATGAACTTTTGATCGTCTCGTGACAGAGCAGGCATTTCATCCATGGTGCTCTCTGGGAAATCGTTTTTGAATTGCTGCTGCCACAGTTCGTCCAGATTCACGACTGAAACTCGGTTGACAGTTAACTCTGGCTGACTGCAGGCAACCGTCTCTCTGCTTCCTGCACCAAGTGGTCCATTGACAGTCCATCCCAGCCTAGTCCTAGTTGCAAATGGTCCTCCGTTTACACTGCACACCACTTCTAGTGGCTCCAGGGCCCTTGGCACATTTGTCCCAATCAGGAGCTCTATACCAGCATCAATTTGTGGTAAGTGGACGTGCTTCAGATGAGGCCATTTTTTAATATCCCTTTTTATAGGAATATTCCCTTTGTACACTGGCATGGATTCCTGTGTGTAGACCTTTGGCAGCTCCAAAAACTCCTCTCCATCCAGTGCAGCAACTTCAAGCCCAGACACCATGTTGCTTCTCACGACCTTCTCCTGCCCCATCGTCCGGAGAAGTATATTTCCTTTTCTTCCTGTCAGGTTGAGCTTGTTTATCAGAGACTCCGTACAAAACACTGCAGTGCTCCCTTGGTCCAGAAATGCATAAGTTGTGACTATATTGCTTCCTTTCTTTGATTTAACTTGAACGGGCACAATTGGCAGCTTACAATCCTGGTCCCCAGCCCCTGTAAGGCCACTTGATACCAGAGTATTGTCAATAGAGACCTCATCAACCCTTTCAGTCTGCACAACACTATACGTAGTTTCTTTGTGGAGGACAGTAGGGTGTTTAAGGCTACACTTAGTACAGGAAATCCTTTTACGGCAGTGCTTGCTCATGTGTCCTGTACACAAACAACCGAAGCAAATGCCCTTTCCCTTTAGAAAATCAATTTTCTTCTCATGTGCCATCCTTCCCAACTGCATACACATTTCCAGTGCATGTCCTGCTCCACAATAGAGACACGTCTTGTGTTCTGGTGCCTTCACATCCTTGTTTGCAGACTGTGCCTTCTGCCCTGTGGGACCCACTGTAGTGGCAAAGCTGGCTCCCTTAAGGCGAGGTTGTAACTTTGGTTTGAATGCGACTTTACCGGTTATTGTGGGGGGATCTTGAATACTGCCAAAGACTGGATCTGTTAAGATTTTTATTTGTTTTTCGATGAAATCCACAATGTCACTGAACTTTGCTCTCCTTCCCTGACGTTCCTGCAGATCACAAGCCCGGCTCCTCCATTTGTCCCTGAGCTTATAAGGAAGCTTTCTTATAACATTCAGCATATTGGAGGGCATGTCCAAATCATGCAGGTATTGCACGTCCTCCATAACATTACAACAGCCCCGAAGAAACAGGCTGTAATCCTGCAGTGCTCTTACATCTTCGCTCTTAATGTTGGCCCATGAGAGGGCTTTATCCATATAGGCCGCAGCAACCTTTTGTTCGTTTCCAAAATGCTCCTTCAATAAAGCTTTTGCTCTCATGTATCCATTGTCAGGATTGATATGTTGACAGCTCCTTATCAGTTCTCTAGCATGGCCTTTAGTGTGCTGTTCCATGAAATATAGACGATCTGAATTATCATTCGTATTTCTCTCGACTCCATTTTGAAATGCCTTTATGAAGGTGTGGTACATTAATGGGTCCCCATCAAACACAGGGATCTCTCGCTTTGGCAGAGCGGCGAGACATTGTTGCTGAATTAAAAGAGTTGTCATTTCATTCTGCTTTTTCATAATTCCCAAAACTTCATTGTTATTTCTCACATCTTCTTCATTTACTTGTGTGTTTAAAATGGGTCCATGCACAAATTGTGTGTTGGCCAAATCCTGAGGACACACTGAACTTTGTCCAGCAAAGGGAGCTGTTGTGTATTTGAGAGAGTATTTTTCGTCATTTTTGGTTGCATTTTGTTTTACATGCATTACTGGAATAAATTCTCCTGCATGAACATTGAGAGTTTGCTTAGACTTATTCTTTTCAACATAAGAATCCATTCCATTTGAGACACGTGATGCTGCTTTTGACGTTGCTTTTGCATTTGAAACCTTTGATGACTTTCCACTGATAGAACTTCTTGTTTTGAGAATGTTCAATGTTGCCACTTTTTCAGCAATTTCCGTGTTTAATTGCAATTTCTCTTTCCTTTTTCTTAATCTTTCTTCTTCTTCTTCCAGTGAGTGTCTTTCTTCCAATAACTTTTGTCGAGCACCCAAAGCAGCAAGCTCTGCTTCAGCCTTTAAACGTGCAGAAGAAGTGGTAGACAGTGAGATACATGTTCCAATGTTTGAAGCACTGTCTGAAGGTTTCAGTTCATCAGCAGTTTCCTTCGTGTTCAAACAATGTTCGGTTACCCCATTTGTTTCATTTGTTTGAGCCAAGGATAACTTTCCGTTTGTTTCCAACAAACCCTTGTCACTTACATCGGGTTCACTTTCATCGAGCCACTTTTGAACATCATTTTTAAATGCTTCACTGTATGTCATTATGCTCGAAAACCACTCCATTTGTTGTGCAATTTTATCCTTTGGAAATAAGGGCAACACTTCCTCGTGAGCAATGATGGCCTTTTCACTCAATTCATTCAATGCTCCAAGAGATTCCTTTACTTGAGACACATTTTCCTTTTTATGCATGAGTCTTTTCATTTCCGGTATTAAGGCTTTCATTTTATTCACAGAATCTTTGCGTTCATGTTGTAATTTTTCCAACTTTAGGAGAAACGCTTTTTCAGTAAGTTTACTTTGCCTTTTAGGCTTTGCACCTGGAAATGAGGCCGCACCATTTATTTCACTCATTTTCCCTTTATTTCTTTCAGTGAACCATTGCATTTATACATCCAGTGTGCAACAAATACGTCATTTTCATTTCAACAAAGCAGCATTGTCATTTCCCATGAAACTCCATCTGAACATCGCATTATTTAATCCACATTGCATAAAAGCGTCAATAGCAGCGAAAATCCACCTTTACACACAGGCATCCAACAAGTATCCTTCCATCCAAATGCTCCAAACTTAAATACTTCATGTATTATTGCAATAAGGATTCCATTTCCACATACAAACTACCACAGGTAAGCTTACCTGGCCTCCTCGCGTTTGATGCGGCTCTTTGCCTGCGCGTAGATCACTGATGCACTTACTTGTCGTGTTCAAAGTGGATTGATATTGCGAGCGATGGCTTTCGGCAAATTAGCCTTTTTTGTTGACTTAATGTAGCGACTCCAAGCCCTGTTGTCGCTTCCGAGGAGAACCTTGGGTTCAGTATATCTGTATGACGCGCTGCTTGGTGTTTATCACAGAAGCACAAAGTTCAACCAAATGCGTTTTGTGGCATTTAATTAAAACAAGTGTCTTTTGGTTCACATACATAGCAGATGTTAACAGTGTACACGTATTACATGTAACTCGGTGAAAACGATGTAATTAAACAAACAAACGAACGGTCAACAAAAACTACGGCAACCCCGGCCCCCCTCTCTCTATGACAGATTCCATTCACAAAAGAGATGCGCGCCTTATGAAAACTCCGCCCGTGAACACGTGACCTCAAACCCAGTGCGTCACCACCCAGTGATGAGTGACAGCCCACTTAATTATGGCTCCTACACAAGGCATATTATTTAACATAAACTAATTATCTTTTCTTTTTTTCTTCTTTTCTTAAAACTTATTTTGTTATTGGATTTCAACGTTAAAGCTTAATATATAACAATGCATTAAAACAAAAAGCAATTGAGATCTTTTGAAAGAATATGTACTTTATTTTTGTCTGTTGATTTTAAATAATCTTGTTGTAAACACATCTACATAAAACAATGATTTATTTGAAAGGTGACCTTATAAAATAATTCTGTCATCATTTACTCACCCAAACCTGTATGAACTTCTTTCTTCTGCTGAACACAATATTTTGGAGAAAGTAGTTAAAAAATACTATGGAAGTCAACGGGGTCCATCAACTGTTTAGTTCTTCATACAGGTTTGGGACAACTTGAGGGTGAGTAAATGATGACAGAAGTTTTATTTTTGGGTGAACTGTCCCTTTAAAGACTAATAAAGAAAACCTTTATTCAAAGAGAACACAACTGTCTTAATCCTGAAAGCGCGTTCAACACAGGAGAAGTATAATAGCCTACAAAACAATCTGAAAACATGACATCTTGTTATATTAGTCAATCCTGAAAGCGCGCTCTCTCTCTCTCCGCTGTTCCTGACATTACATTACCGTAATCATAGTAATATGCGCACAGTTTTTTTCTTCTTTTAAAATAATCTGTCTTGATCGTGTATTTTTAAACTGCGGCTGGAGTGACCAGTGGGAAACCTGGTAGTTTGGTGATGCCCTGTTATAAAGACATGATAACTTTCTCTGGGATTGATCATATGAGTATGTGTTTATTGCTCTGCCTGTATTTCAGTAAGTTGGACTTCTATGGAGGTAGATTTGTGTCTTTATTATTCAATCAAAAAAAAGGTTGCTTCAATCAAAAAATATATTTTCAATCAAAAAAAACCGTTTCAATCAAAGAAAAAAAGTGTTTGAATGCAAAAATATATTTGAGACTCAAAAAAATGCATTTGAACACTATTTTTTTTTGCTTGAAAATGTTTTTTTTGATAGAAGTGAAGGTTTTTTTGTTTGAAGCAACTTTTTTGATTGAAGTATTGTTGTTTTGTGTTTGGGCCATATTATGGGTAGGACATTTGTGTCTTTATAATTCAATCAAAAAAGAAGTTGCTTCAAACAAACAAAACATATTTTCAATAAAAAAATCACTTCAATCAAAAAATAAACCTTTTCAATCATAGAAAAAATGTTTTTGAATGCAAAAAAGTATTTGAGACTCAAAAAATTGCACTGAACACTTTTTTTTTGATTGAAAATGTTTTCTTTGATTGAAGTAATCTTTTTTGTGTTTGGACCATGTTATGGGTAGGACATTTGTGTCTTAATTATTCAATCCCAAAAAAGTTGCTTCAATCAAAAAAAAAACATTTTCAATCAAAAAAAAATATTTTCAATCAAAGAAAAAACTGTTTAAATGCAAAAAAAAAAAAAATCATTTGAAGTGTTTTTTTTTTATTGAACTTTCTTTTTTTTTGAATGAAGTGAAAAAAGTTTTGAAGTCGTTTTTTTTTTAAATCATTTTGACACAAACGTACCGCAGTGGGGGCGGGTGCTTCCCCATTGGTCAGACATGCTTGAGTGACAAGTGTCTACACCAACGACGTCTTTCTGACAAGCAAGTCATGGTCGCCACTCGCCAGCGAGCCAGGAAGCAGTGGTGGAGTTGTTGGTAAGTAGATAAAACCGTATTAAAATGATTGGTGTCACGTTATTAGCCTACTCTGTTTGATATTTCGATTAAACATACAGCTTGCTAACTTAGCTCACGTTGACTAATTTGTGTGATGGTGTTAGATATCTGACGCCTCATATTGTCAGGCAGGCTAGCAGGGTGCGCTAACGGCTAATTGAATTGTTTATTTCACTTAAGTAACGTTACAGAGGCTTGCTATGTGCTAGTGCTATATTGTGTTATAATACGTAACGTCATTAGTGGTCAAACAACAGTCCACAGGCCAACTGTTGCCCACAGCGCTGCCTGTTTAGCAGCAACAGGTCATGCAGAGCCTGAGTCTATCTTCTCACACAGCCCACAGGATTACAGCTATTTGACCGTCCCGCTCTCTCTCTCGCTCACGGGTAGTGGTCTCCCCACCATCACAGTCAAATGCTCGCAGACACAGAGGCAGATGCTGTTATTTTGAGAGCGGGGCTTACATATGCCGTCCCGTACGGAAAATAATGTTGCATACCACCGGTAACATGAATATATATTCCGTTGCTCGGTGCGCAAACTAGCTGTGTCAGGCATTATTTATAAGTAGCCTAATGTCCTGCACAACTCCACATGGAAAACTGGCAGTTCAATGAAGTGATGCTTATTGTCTGACATAGTGTACAAGTAGTTACTAGCTTAAAGTATTGTGCCAATAATGATCCTTCTGGTAAATTTGGCATTCAGTTGAGACACAAAAGCTCTTAGTTTAATGAAAATCCTTGGAAAAGAAGACAAGATGGTTTGTTTAATTAGTATTCATTTATTTAGATTTCTAATATCATATAGTATTGTCCTTTATTAAGCAATCCTGTTCCAAAAAGTTTTAGTGGAGTTCTTGGCCTAAAAAAACATAATTTGATCAACAGGAAAAACAATTAGTCCATCTGCTGCCTGGAAAGATGTTGCAGTTAATGTAGGTAGCTATCGTTGTCTGTGTGTGTGTGTGTGTGTGTGTGTGTGTGTGTGTGTGTGTGTGTGTGTGTGTGTGTGTGTGTGTGTTGCTGCAGACAGAGACATGAGACAACTTAATTTCAGCTACTTAAGGCTTTACACACACACACACACACACACACACACAGACAACGATAGCTACCTACATTAACTGCAACATCTTTCCAGGCAGCAGATGGACTAATTGTTTTTCCTGTTGATCAAATTATGTTTTTTTAGGCCAAGAACTCCACTAAAACTTTTTGGAACAGGATTGCTTAATAAAGGACAATACTATATGATATTAGAAATCTAAATAAATGAATACTAATTAAACAAACCATCTTGTCTTCTTTTCCAAGGATTTTCATTAAACTAAGAGCTTTTGTGTCTCAACTGAATGCCAAATTTACCAGAAGGATCATTATTGGCACAATACTTTAAGCTAGTAACTACTTGTACACTATGTCAGACAATAAGCATCACTTCATTGAACTGCCAGTTTTCCATGTGGAGTTGTGCAGGACATTAGGCTACTTATAAATAATGCCTGACACAGCTAGTTTGCGCACCGAGCAACGGAATATATATTCATGTTACCGGTGGTATGCAACATTATTTTCCGTACGGGACGGCATATGTAAGCCCCGCTCTCAAAATAACAGCATCTGCCTCTGTGTCTGCGAGCATTTGACTGTGATGGTGGGGAGACCACTACCCGTGAGCGAGAGAGAGAGCGGGACGGTCAAATAGCTGTAATCCTGTGGGCTGTGTGAGAAGATAGACTCAGGCTCTGCATGACCTGTTGCTGCTAAACAGGCAGCGCTGTGGGCAACAGTTGGCCTGTGGACTGTTGTTTGACCACTAATGACGTTACGTATTATAACACAATATAGCACAAGCACATAGCAAGCCTCTGTAACGTTACTTAAGTGAAATAAACAATTCAATTAGCCGTTAGCGCACCCTGCTAGCCTGCCTGACAATATGAGGCGTCAGATATCTAACACCATCACACAAATTAGTCAACGTGAGCTAAGTTAGCAAGCTGTATGTTTAATCGAAATATCAAACAGAGTAGGCTAATAACGTGACACCAATCATTTTAATACGGTTTTATCTACTTACCAACAACTCCACCACTGCTTCCTGGCTCGCTGGCGAGTGGCGACCATGACTTGCTTGTCAGAAAGACGTCGTTGGTGTAGACACTTGTCACTCAAACATGTCTGACCAATGGGGAAGCACCCGCCCCCACTGCGGTACGTTTGTGTCAAAATGATTTAAAAAAAAAACGACTTCAAAACTTTTTTCACTTCATTCAAAAAAAAAGAAAGTTCAATAAAAAAAAACACTTCAAATGATTTTTTTTTTTTTTGCATTTAAACAGTTTTTTCTTTGATTGAAATTATTATTTTTTTTATTGAAAATGTTTTTTTTTTGATTGAAGCAACTTTTTTGGGATTGAATAATTAAGACACAAATGTCCTACCCATAACATGGTCCAAACACAAAAAAGATTACTTCAATCAAAGAAAACATTTTCAATCAAAAAAAAAGTGTTCAGTGCAATTTTTTGAGTCTCAAATATTTTTTTGCATTCAAAAACATTTTTTCTATGATTGAAAAGGTTTATTTTTTGATTGAAGTGATTTTTTTATTGAAAATATGTTTTGTTTGTTTGAAGCAACTTCTTTTTTGATTGAATTATAAAGACACAAATGTCCTACCCATAATATGGCCCAAACACAAAACAACAATACTTCAATCAAAAAAGTTGCTTCAAACAAAAAAACCTTCACTTCTATCAAAAAAAAACATTTTCAAGCAAAAAAAAATAGTGTTCAAATGCATTTTTTTGAGTCTCAAATATATTTTTGCATTCAAACACTTTTTTTCTTTGATTGAAACGGTTTTTTTTTGATTGAAAATATATTTTTTGATTGAAGCAACCTTTTTTTTGATTGAATAATAAAGACACAAATCTACCTCCATAGACTTCCTGATAATACAAGTGAACTAAGTGAAAGTAACGGTTCTGCGGGCATTTCACAAACACGAGCTTCCCTCAGTGAAACATCTATATTTGTGGTAATTTATAGCTAAATGTCATAATAGTTTTGGTTTAACTTAGCATTTGAAGATGCACCAGACGAGCAGTGTTTTGATGTCAGTATTGCTGATGATCGCTGATGGTACGTAGCCTATTATATTATGATTATATTCTCTCTCTCTCTCTCTCTCTCTCTCTCTCTCTCTCTCTCTCTCTCTCTCTCTCTCTCTCTCTCTCTCTCTCTCTCTCTCTCTCTCTCACTGTTTCTACTTAAACTTTTCTAAGTGTCATTTTGGGATTGTATAACAGGCTAGGTAGAGTTTTTTTGTCTTTTTTTCTTTTAATAGAAAATCCCCTGGGTGGTAATGGCGTCCTCAGAGCGGGTGAATTTAGACCGGATGCCGCGTAGAGACGGTGTCAAACTCGAACAGATTTATGTTTCGGTGGAAGTTGAACAATGTGTTTTGGCTGTAGGATAAGTTGTTGGTTTCAATAGTATATTATCAGCTTCTCGTATGATAGGATTTCTTGATATGCCTACTATTGAAAAAGTAAAGTATCGTACAGAATGGCGTTGTTAGACACCTTTACTACCGTAATGCCGCTGCTTCAGCCAGCGGGAAAAGTTTAGTTGTCCAATGTTCCCCCGTTCATTAAAGATGAACTTTTGCTTACAGAGCTTTCAAGGCATGGTAAAGTAGTGTGCCAAATGAAAAAGACCCCGCTTGGCTGTAAATATTAAGCATGTTGTTTGTTTTTAGACGACAGGTTTATATGGTTTTGAAGAACGATGCAGATGATTTGAATGTGGCTTTCTTTAGAATCGATGGGTTTGATTACTGCATGTAGTTTTTGCCTCCTCTGATATCTTGAAATGTTTCCGATGTGGAAAGGAGGGCCACATTAAGTGCATGTAGAGCTAATGATGCTGAAACTGTAGGCTAGATAATGAAAGGATGGATGGGAGTGCTGAAGCTGGGACCAGTGTCGCTTCTGCTGGGGAAGATATGCATGTGGAAGCTGGGAGAAGTGAGACTGCTGAGGATGAGGAAGATGTGGAGAGTGTAAAGGAACATGTCAGTGACACAATGATGATTAGTGCTGACAAAGTAGAAAATGAAACTGACGTATCACATGATGAGGATGTATATGGCAGAATCTATTGAGGCTGAAGAGAGTTTGGACACTGAGATGATGAGGGAGGGATGAAGCGCTTTTTAAAACTAAAAAGTTTTTAATTTTTAAAATCGTATTTTAATTCCACAAGGAAACAAGGACAAAACAGGACAAGGACAAAAGCACATGGTCAGTAAAACAAAATCACAGGCCATGTGCTTACACAAAACAAGACATGAACACGCAGCTAATGAGAACACACAAGCTGCATGTGTACACCCCGTCTAGGGGAAAAGGGTGCAACATGAAAGACTCAGAAATATGCAGGGTATTTGAACAAAGGTCAATTTATTTACTTAATTTTTACTTTATTTACTTTTGATTCAGGAGCTGACTAGGCCAAAATAACAAACAAAACAACATTGTCTTTAAAGGAGACATATCATGCTTTTAAATTGTTCCTTTTTACATATAAATCATACATTTGTAGTCTATATAAAGCGGAACTGCAATGCTTGGGTCTGAATTAGAGGTCTTCACGGGTCCAAAAATTCGTGCCCGAACCCGAAAGAGACCCATAATGTGCTACAACGAACCGACCCGGACCCGTCTATTATTTCAAAAACTGGACCCGGACCCGTGAAGATCCGAGAAATGCCTAACCGGACCCGACCCGGACCCGTCTATTATTTCAAAGCTGGACCCGAAACCGCCGGGAAGACACAGACCCGACTGGACCCGATTGTCACATATTCCACCTTAAACTGCTATTACAAGTCAATAAAACCTGTTGCGAAAAATACAACTTTTTGTCTTAATTTAAAGAGCCGTGGTAGGGTAGTGCTAGTCTCCTCTCCCTTCCTTGTAACGTTACCTGACTGGCTGTGATCATGCATTACAATCCTCCGACAAGACAGTTATTCATGTTATTCCTCTCGTTATTCCAAGTCCAAGCTTAATCCACTCATTACTTCAGCTTCAAAAGTCCACTTGATGTCACGGTGACGGATGACAAATGCAACTTTGCACATGTAACTTACATTCTGACTCGAGTTAACTCGCATAATTACTTTGACTGTTTGCCCTTTTGAACTATAATAACGATTGCTCGTTCAGTGCCATGGCCGCTGACGTTATTTATTTGCTATCATCTCCGTGCTCTCTGCTCTGCATCGAGTCTGAATCTGACCACTAAAACTTTAAGATTAAACAAGACGGTTGTTCATTTATATTGTAAAATCTAAAGCGCGGTTTGGCGGTCCCTCACTGAAGCTCTGGTAACTGGTTGCCATAGAAACATGACACGCGCTTGAGACTGCACATGCACGCTAGCTGGATCAACCTAAAATATGCTTTTTAACACAATTTATTTTGAGTGTCCTAATTTTACAAGTTGCAAGTTACAAAAAAAAAAACACAAGCAGTGTCTAATCACGACCGGGTTTTCTCCGAGTCTGATCTGATGACTCCGATCGCACGGGTATTACACACAATGTTAAACAGACCCGGGACCCGAAGTAATAGATTCGGACCCGACCCGGACCCGGCTGATCATTTAAAATATAGACCCGAACCCGTACGGGTCCCGGGTCGACGGGTCTCGGGTTCACTGTGAAGACCTCTAGTCTGAATTCCTCATTATTATAGCTCCACAGGCCCCTTTTCTACCCCTTTTCTGATGTGCGTCTGAGAGCAACTCGTTTTGGTGCGGTCTCTTTAAATACAATTGAGACACTTCATACCCCGCCCCCTCTCCAGGTTGCAGAGGTGACACTCGGTTCAACTCCACCCCGTTCGGCCATTTTTGTAGTTTGATAGCAGAGATAAGATTGTCTAGCGGCACAGAAACGTTTTATTCACATGTTATTAACAAAATGTCAACAACGGAAGACTTGTCCAGCCAGCCTTACATGTTCGAGCCAGAGTCGGAGCCGGAGCGAGATGAAAATGAAGATGACGAACCCGCAGAACAACGTCTTCATATGGATGTATCGCAATGGTGTGTTACTGTATTTACACATGAAACTTTATTTGTGCGAGGGAGAGAGAGCAAGACAGAATCTAGTTTGGAGACGGTGATGTCTTGTTTACACTTTCGCCTGGCTCCGAAGAGAGAGAGTGTGTGCGCGCGGTCTCTCCCTCTCTGCTCGTTCTTTCAGTTAAACATGCGTCCTGTCACAAGTGCGGCAGTTCATCTACATTAGACGGTGTAATGAAGCGTGTGGGTTACTACATCCAACAACCGAACATTTTAACTTACCCTCTCGTAACTTCTGCATCCTTTAGCTTGGACTACAAAAATGCAGCGAGAAATAAAAATGGCGGATTGCTGGAAGTGTTGGGCGCTGCAAATACTGTGACGTAATAGTTCAAAAAACGTCATAGATAACAGAAAAATCGGAACAGGTTGAAAAATAAGACCAAAACAGAATATAAAGATATCAACGAAGCACCTGAAGAGAATAATTTCAAATTTTCTGTACTTCTAAACACTCCTTATATACAACAAAATGCATTTAAGGGCTAAAAAAGTGGATTTAGCATGATATGTCCCCTTTAAACCTCTTTCCTAAACCCTAACCCAAAATAAAATAAAAGAAGAGTACAATCTGTAAACCTGACTCCCTAACCAAAAACAGATCAAACAGTTTACAATAAACAAAAATGGCAACAGACTCCCTACTTTCCCCAAAAAAATCAGTAGCCTATTTACAATATATTTACAATCAGGCAAACAAACTGAAAAGGGCAGTCCAAATCAGTGTCAGAAACAGGCAAAGGGTCAAATATACCAACAAAGAAATTCAGATACAAACATCTTTCAATTCAAACAAACAAACAATACTCACAGTCTCAAATACTCTCAAACTCTGAAACTACTCTTAACAAAAGTCAAAATACTCAGCACTTTATAATCACAAACTCTCTCTGCTCAAACACAAGATCTCTCTGTAGAGGAAGTGATGACGTGTCTTTTAAAGTACTCTGCACCAATCAGGACAAGGCACCAATCAGCTTGCAGGAACCAATCAGATGGCGTTCCTAGACAGACACACACAGAGACTCACAAAACAACAGAGATATAACAAAATACAAACCATAGGGTCGTAATAATGCTACACAGCACAAGACAAAACATGAAATGAAAGCATGCGGCCGATGTAAACACATGCTTCACAAAACACAACAACACACGCAGACGGAAGATCGTACGGCTTGAGCGAACTCGAAACCGCACGCTCACGTGACAAGACAGAGCGCACGAGAACGAGCGTAAGCTCGAAACCGCACACTCAGACAAAGACAAGACAAAACAGGAGTGTCAGAGTCCTGTCACAAAACCAAGAAATGAACTTAACAGAAGTGACAGAAGCCTGACATTGATAATATACTTTTTAATGTGTGTGATAAGGATGGGCACTCTGAATCTGAATGGTGCGAGGGATAGCCTATACGAAAAGGGCATTACGTTTTGAACTAATCAGACAAAAGAACTTGGATGTTATGTTTGTTCAAGAAACTCACAGTGACAGTCTAAATTAACATTTACGCATTTGGCAGACGTTTTTATCCAAAGCAACTTACACTGCATTTCAAGGTACACAAATTTACATTCTTATCAGTTTTTGTCTTCCCTGGGAATCAAACCCATGACCTTGGCGTTGCAAGCGTCAACGCTCTACTGTTTGAGCTACAGGAAAGCTGATGAAACTGATTGGAAAAAGGAGTGGGAAGGGGAAGTAGAAAGTGCTTACTCATTTGAGTTCAGTCAGTTGTTCTTTCTCATATGAATTAAGCAGGTAATACCCGGTAGACTTGTGCTTTTAAAAGCAAAATTTGAAAGATCTAACAATGTTAATAGTATTTTGTAGAATTGTAATATTGATGATTATTTGGGGTTTTTTGAGAGATTTTAATTGCACAGAAAACAATGTATTGGATCGAAATCATTTGGATCCACATGCTGCTTCAGCTCGTGTGATACGTGAGCTGGTTGAGACTCACGGTTTATGTGAGATATGGCAGGGGCTCAATAATGATGTCACACAGTATACGTGGGCGCATGCAAGAGAAAATGTTATATCCCTAGCCAGAATTGATAGGTTTTGTTGTTATAAGCACCATTTTAATATTGTGAGAAATTGTGAAATTGCTCCAGTAGGTTTTTCAGATCACTGTTTAGTAGGGATGTGCCGAACGAGGCTTCTGAAGCCGTGAGGCTTTTACAACAAACTGCGTTAGTGCTTCGAAGCATTTGACACAGTGCTCAACATCACCATTTGGTGGTCAATAATAATTCCTACACTAACTGTGCAATTTTTTTAATGAAAAAACAGGATTTTTAAAATCTTGGGCAGTGGTGGTATATTGGGAAGGTTAAAATAATGATGCTGTGTCAACAATACACTTTCAATGATACCCGGGACATAACAGGATCTATGAATAAATTAGAAACTGAAATATTTGAATTACAGGATTTGGCTGATGCTACCAAAGAATAGAGATATTTGGAGGCTCTTAAATCTAAAAAATCAATTCATAGATATATTAGAACTTAGGGGACAAGGATCATTGGTTTTGATCTCGTTTTTTAAACCTCTTGCAAATGGATGCCAAGTTCTTTTTCAGTCTTGAGAGAAATAATGGTCAGAGTTGTTGCATTCACTGTTTGTGCTCAGAAGATGGGCGGGAGTTAACAGAGCCCTCAGAAATCAGAAAGAGAGCCGTACAGTCCTATGCTGGAGTGTACAGCAGTTAGCTATACTGTACATGATGAACTGTCTGCTCATTTCTATGAAGGTCTACCCAGTCTTTCAGAGAGCTCAAAAGTGGAGCTGGAAAGGCAACTGTGTGAGCAGGAGCTGCTCATTGCCCTGAAGAAATGGAGGGGGGTAAAGCCCCAGGAATGGATGGACTCCCTGTGGAGTTTTACAGAGAGTTTTGGGCAACCTTGTTGGTTGATGTAAGCAACAGTCGCAGTGTTATCCGTACGGACCAGCACGTCCCTGCCCTGTAGTGGCCTTTTTAAGTGGCTTAGAGCGAGACGACCTGCTAGCAACTCGAGGCAGTTGATGTGCCAATGCAGTTAGGGGCTCGTCCACACCCCTGAAACTGCATGCCTGTTGTACGTGGCACCCCAGCCGGTGGCAGAGGCATCTGTGAACACCACAGCATGCCTGGACACCTGTTCCAAGGGCACTCCTGCCCGCAGGAACGAGGGGTCTGACCACGGGCTGAAGGTCTGGCAGCACGCCGGTGTGATTATCTCCTCCCACTGCTCTCCGGGCCCTCTTCAGACCCAGAGATAGAGGAACTGCTCTTTTTTTTTGTTATTGTTGAGAATTTGGGTACCACTGTGACTCCAGTGGCGGAACAGAATTTAGAATTTGGACACAGTAGAGCAGGCTGTGCCAGAGATTTTCTTTTTGCAGGGGATGACACCCTTGTCGACGAGTAGACTGAGGGGCGGCCCGCAAGGCACTCTGGTGGTATGTCGGGGGAAGCTACTATGACGACCTCTCGCACCTCTGCAAGGACAGCCAGGGGCGCTTCTGGACCACCAAGGTGGACATCGTCTGACCGAGGGCCTGCACTGTGACTTGAGCACGGTCAGTCGACAAGCGGAGCTCAACCCCGGCTCAGAACTACCCTCATGAATAAGAGTGCATTGGCCTCGCATGCAGGGCGGAGGTTGCCTGCCAGAGGCACAGTCACCCCACCGTCGAGGGTAGTGAGAGAAGTGAAAACTTTCATGCAGAATTTGGCACTTTTGGTGTTCCATATTTTGGCAGCAATATAGCTCCATACTGCTAAGTTTTCAATGCACATCTGAGAAAGGCCAGGGAAAAGCTTGGCTGTCAGCTCTGAATCTGATTCAGCATAAGCACACACACTATTACAGCGGCATATAAGGCAGTGTGCGATTACTCACATTAAACTTTCGCATCGAAGCCGACCAAACTTTGTTTCACTTTGCTCAGCATCATCCTCATTTCCAGAGTGAAACAGCCCCTCTTCTCTGATGCAGCAATCGACACATATACAAGCGCGAGAGGACTCGATCAGCGCTGTATAGCACCGCCACACCAATGAGGAGAAGCGTCTTCCTTGAGAACGGTAACACTGCTTGTAGATTAGTGACAGGACAAACGAACCACTCGGCTTTAAAGCGAAAAGCTGAAGATGCGATGTACCTGCTGCTCATTATATGCACGTGCCGCAATGCAGCACAGCTGATGTAATTGACCCTTCGCCACGCCCGAAAACCGCCACAGGCCAATCGTGGCTTAGCAACCGTAACTAGGCGCGGGAGGTCTGGCAAGCTTTCGAGCGAGGGAAACATGCTGAAGCGTTGTGCGTATGGATTGTGCGAATCTGATACCCGGTATCCTAAAAGTTTGGACGGGGTAGTGGATTTTGAAATGCCGGGCGTCATCTTCATTTATATAGGCCAAACTTTTAACAATGTATATTGTTCCAAAGCAGCTTTACATTGATAATAGGAAAATAAAAGTAAAGTGTTTTGGCTTTATAGCAGCTCTAGAATAAAGTTATTGTCCAGCTCGTGGATCAAGCAGTGTGATTTAAGGCAAGACGGAAGCTCACTGACATGACATAACTTATCATAACATAACTTATTTCAGCGTTTTGTTAATCGACGGCCTAACTAGTACCCCAATCCGATCGCGACTCTCCCGGTGTTAGTTCTAGTAAAAGTAAAAGGTACTTAGTAAAAGGAGGGAACCTCAGGGCTAGGGTAAAAGGAGGGCTTGCCGGAGATCTCCAAGGAAAAAGGTTGGTATGCAAACTTAATCAGTTCGTAACAGTAGGCTAGTCACTAATGTGACCCATGACGTGTGAGCAGTAACGTTAGCCTGGCGCACTAAAAATATAAGCGGGAGAATGTTATCATTGCAGAGTGGTCAGGCTAATGTCTTGTGTCTTTTCCACAATACATATGGATAAGCTGTTTGATTTATAAATATTAGAATATTTTCACATTTCACTTACCCTGCTGTGCATGCACAAAGCTGTTCCTCAATTTGTGTGTTTCCCATTTGAATGGTCAGCGTATGAGGCGGCTGCTGCTTGCGCTGGGACCTAACGTTATAGGCTTTAGCTTAAATTTTGATGAAATTATTCTCTAATCGTTTACATATTATGTCGTGGATATATCCGTCGGATGCATACTGCAGTCCCCATGGGCGTAGATTACGTGGGGGACGTGTCCCCCCCATTTTTTATAAAATGTAAATT
The DNA here is from genome assembly GCA_023718395.1 of Leucaspius delineatus. NCBI lineage: Eukaryota > Metazoa > Chordata > Actinopteri > Cypriniformes > Leuciscidae > Leucaspius > Leucaspius delineatus. Next base: position 480,156 of record CM043356.1, read on the forward strand.
TGTCCCCCGCACTTTTTCATATAGGGCAAGTGTGTCCACGACAAGCTGAGGTTTTCGCAGTTGTGTATAGCCTACATCGAGATTTAAAATCCAAAGAGTCAAGGATAGTACATACGTGACTTTCACGTTTCCATGGTAATCAGTCACTCGTGCATCACGACACGCCCATGCTTGCACCCGCGCCCAATCCATTTTTTTCATAGAGGTCGCAATGGGTTCAAAACGGCAAAAGACACTTCACTCCTTTTTCACCAAAAAGTCAAGCACTGTAAGTAAGTTGTCATGTGGTATCCGAATTGTGTTGCACAATGATGAATAACTCTGCCTATTTCTCTTGTTGAATAATTAACAAGTTTTGTTGTAAATTGAAAATATTCACTACCCGCACAAACATGCACTTATTTTCAATCTTTTTTTATTCGTAATGTCTTTTATTTTCACAGATGTTATCAATGCCCTTCAAATTAGAATAAACATGGTGATTGTTAATGCTGAATTTGTATTTTCATGCATTAACAGCCTGCTTGAATTAAGACCCAGTGATTTGACCCAGTGTTTACAACCTTTTTTTCTACAACAATAAAAATGAAAGAATCTCTGTCAATGATTCATAAACACAGTGGGCTTGTGAAGGGCAAAAAACAAACAAAAAAACACTGAGTTTAATTTGACAGAGATAATCATAGGAATTTGTATCTTGGAGCGTTTGATTTTAAACCATTCGGGACTGAGGCCAAAATAAATAAATAAATAAATAAATAAATAAATAAGAACAATGTTTGAAGTAATGGATGAGATGAACACTAAGGAACATTACTCTCTCACTCTCTCTCACTCAAACAAACACTATGAAACACTACACACAACATGAGTTAACTATCAGTCAGTCACATTAAACGTTACATCAGAACGACTGACGAATTGGGATCTCGCCTGAGAGACCAATCACCTTCAGATGGTAACAGAACAAGCTAATGCACATTGGTGAGTGATATTTGCATAGACAGCCGCTCCCCTGCTTCCGGGTATATAAGTCAGTGTGTGATTACTCGCATTTCGCTTCAGAGCTGAGCAAACTTTGTTTCACTCTGCTCTTCAATCATCGTTCTTGAGTATCAGAACAAGAGGGTTCCTGTTCCTGTTCATGTGTAGGTGTGACGGCATGTACCAGCTGAGGTCTCCCTAAAAAATTAAACACGGGTGTGACGTTGCATCTTTTTAAAGATTCCACCCGTGTGTTTCTGGATGTGGTCGTTTCCTGGCCCTTTCTGACAGCCACGATCTCTGCCTCCTGTGTCTGGGCCGTAAGCACACTGAGGTGGCGTTCGTTGATGAGTCATGCACCCACTGTGGGATGATGACCATCTCGATGCTGAGATCAAACTAAGATACCTCGGAAGAGGTGGAGTCTCTTCTGCTATTCCCCGATCTGGAGCTTCCGGCTGGGGTTGCTGGTCCTTCTCTTGATGGACCCAGCATCTCATTCGGGGCTCCCACGGAGGACCAGATGTTGATCTCTGCATCAGAGGGTGAGCTAGAGTCCTCTGGGGATGAAGATTCGGCTGCGCTGCCTCCTTCGGGGAGAGTAGCGTTGTTCAAGTCCGACCCTTAGCTGACTGCCATGCTTTCCGTCAGGCTTGAGTGGAACCCTCCACCGTGTCCAGAACCTTCATGGTTGGACAATTGGTATCTCGGGGCAGGGCATGCTGAACAGCAGCGTTCTGCTCCAGTGCCTTTCTTCCCAGAAGTGCATGAGGAGGTCACAAATTTGTGGAAGGCACCTTTTTCTGCCAGAAACCGCTCCGCTGCCTCCTCTACTCGAGGATGTCGACAAAGTTCTCTTTCTCGACTCCTCCATCTCCCAGGCCGGCCTCTTAGGCTACGATGTCGAGAACTTTGGCCAGCAGTTCTAGGCAGTACACAAGCAGACATAGGCCACCAAACACATTCAATATTTCTAACTTCAATAGCATTTGAAGAGAATTACTTACAGTCATAAAACCAACTGTAAAGTGTTCATGTAGGTGTCAGGCATGATGCACACCTTTTAGATAGTTAATATTAAAATAAATATGAGCTTATAATGAAAATATAGCAATATTTATGTAAGGGAATCCCCAGTTCTGTAGCACAGTGCCACGATATAAAGTTAAAGGTATAGCGGAGGATCTTTCCGAATTTTAGATAATAACCGCCCTCTCCACTTTTTGAAAAAATGCACATGCGCAACACTCTCCCTGCTCCCGAGAGGGAACGCCTATTAAACGTGTGCGAGGTTTACAAGTTGCTGTCGGCATCGCTCATACAAGATTACTTTCCAAAAGAAGATTTGCACTTTTTCTCCAAATAGCATGCCAAACTTTACCTGTCGAGTAGAAACTTCGTGACTGAGGCATCAGTGGGAAGCCCAACCTGTGTTTTCAGCGCACGCCATCGTGTGAAACAATCTCCCAAAAACACTCTGATCTTGTTTCTCTCTTCTGAGGCCTTTCTCTTCTCATACAGTTCATACAAACTTTTTCTCTTGCGACCCTCAGACATTTTCAAAGGACCCGGTGAAACTGCGAGCTTCAATGAATGGCTTAGCTCTAGCTCACCACACATAAACACCTGAAAGTGCGCATGCGCAGAAAGCGAAAACTAAGGGACGAGCACGTACGACGGCCTTACGTAAACATATCACCAGAATGATTGACACTTAGGTGGACCAATAGTTTACACTACCCACCCGGAAAAAGAAAATCCTCCGCTATACCTTTAAGGAAACTAAACAACAGAGATAAAAATATGTCTACTACCTCAGATTTAACGTTTGATCTGTACTAGGGTGACCATACGTCCTCTTTTTCCCCCCGGAAATATCCTCTTTTTGGACCTAAAGAAACTTAACACTTAAGTGGTCTACCCCCATCTCTTCAGCTAGAGCCCCTTCTACAAGGCGCGCTTACGCTTTGAAGTGGAACCTCTTCGTTGATTGGTGCTCTTCCCACAGTAGATGCCTTGTCAATGTCATGCATATTTTCCTGCAAGACAGTTTTGAGCGAAGGCTGTCTCTGAAAGTGTATGTTGCCGCTATTGCCGCACATCAATGTGCAGTAGACGGTAAGTCTCTGGGGAAACATGACCTGATCATCAGGTTCCTGAGAGGCGCCAGGAGGTTCGATCCTCCTTGGTCACGCCTCATCCCCTCTTGGGACCTCTCCTTGATCTTGATGGCCCTACAAAGAGCACCTTTTGAGCCTTTGCAGTCAGTAGAGATTAAGATCCTGTCTCTTAAAGGCACACTATGTACTTTTCCATTTTTGTCAAACAGTAACCCCTAGAGTCGCTGTGGAGTACTTGTATTTAACGTTACTGTCGTAAATACCACTCACAAAGAGCAGTCTCTTCTTTCACAACTTGATCCCCTCCCCCCTGTATAACGGTACCTGTTCAGTAGGATGGAAGCATTGGACATCGAACAGGCACAGCTAGCCTCTGAAGATGTCTACTGACGAGGTAATGTTTCATGATGTCATACAAATATGCCAGCTAAAGTTTGCATAAGCACAGTACACATGCCATACGAAACTTGAACCTGACAAAGGACTACGTAATAAATACACATCACAACACCTGAGTTCAGCTGGTAAACTTGCTCATGAGGCAAGCTGGGCAATAAAACATAACGCAAAAACACGTAAGAGAAACAAGTGTTTGTTGTCAAGTCTACTAACAGCTCTGCAAATTGATAGCTAGCTAGACATATGTGGAAATTAGTGGACTGGTCTTATGATCAACATTGGATGAATGAATAACTTTGTTGACATACTACAAGCAAGCACAACAACATACAACATAGAACGCAAGCAAGTTTACAAATAAGAGATTTACTTACTAGTCCATCAACAAGAACGCCAGGTCAGCATCGCTGTTGCATCCTTTGCTGCTTTTTAGCTCTCGCCAACGAGTGAAAGCCTGACCGAGTGTCTCACTTTCTCGTTTTCTTTTCCTTGACTCTTCCGACCGCCTTTTCTTCGTCGACTCTGCCATGATTCACGTCTGAAATGCGTGCTAGTGTCTTCCATAGAGGCTGCTTCATATGTTGTTGATGTATGCAGGGCCGTCGCTAGTGGCGTGAAAGGTGGTGACAATTATAGCAGTTATACTATATAGGCCCCTGTTGTATGAATAATTCTAATATTTATATTAGTTGTATGCTTGAGATTTAAATGAAAACCACAAAAACATGCAATTTGGTTAAATATTTTTTCCAAATATTCTCTAACCTCCCTATAAATGGTTTAGTCCGATCTAAAGTATTTATTAATTATTCAGCCAGTGACAAACATCAGAAGGACCCAATAAAATTGTAAGTCCCACCCCAGCTCGTGAACAGAACCAATCAGAGTTGAGGCGGCAGTGCCTGAAATTAACAATGAAGTTGGTGGGAGAGGAGACTGACTGACTGAAACATGTCGGGGGAAAAGAAAATATAAATCAGGCAACCAGAAACGCCATGAACAGAATGAGAGGGAGGCCAGGAGAGTTGTTGTATCCCAGTCGATCAAGATGTTCTTAAAGACAGCTTGTATTGTTATTTCGCTGGGAATAAGAAAACTACCGTCTACAGCCTGCCAGTCCTGTCACTCTTCATTATCGCTGTGCACCACAATCCTCCGAATGATTACGTAGTCAAAATTCCTGTCTTTTTACACTATTGTAAATAGTCACGGCACATTGCATTATGCACCTGACCTGCCGGCTGATGATGTATTTATTATAAAGAAAACACGAATACAACACACTGCACTTGAATGAATAAATTATAGCGTAATTTAATAATATTACCAGTTCCAGATTATCTTTATAAAAAAATAAGACAATAAATGATTTTATGTTTTAAATTTGACTGCATTCTTGTCAATTTCTAAATGTTTACTTTTTGATTTATGAATTATAACAGACTAATGGAAAAAAAATATATTTACTTTTTTAAATAAAAAAATACTTTTTTAAAATTGGTTTTATTATTATTTAACAATTTCTTGCTTTTTGATAGTTTTTATTAGTTGTAATTTTTATATAAACATTTAACTTTTAAAATAAAGGTTTTACAACAATATCATCTTCTGTTATATGTGGGCCTCCATGCTCATCTATTGTACAGTATAGATGTATAGATATACAGTATAATATTGGTGGAGGGTGGTGGGGGCCCACATTAATATTTTTTTCAGGGGGCCCCGAATCCTCTAGCTACGGCCCTGGATGTATGTGACGTAGTGCCGTAAAGCAAGTCGTGATCTGTCGGGACGCCACCTCTCAAACTTGCATTGCTGGTTTTGCATTGCATCCCCCCCTTCTTTGCTATCGGGATGATTAGCCCTACTATGAGTTCGCTTACCATCAAAATGATTTCGAAGCTGTTGTATTAAGGTACAAATCTTGCATATTGTGCCTTTAAGACAGCGCTTCTGACTGATCTCACATCCATTAAGAAGGTGGAAGACCTTTAGGCATCTCTGGTAGACATATATAGAGCTGCGGGCTTGGCGACACCTAAAACATTTGCGAGATTCTACAGGAGCCAGTGTCTTCCAGTATGTTGTGTACAAACACGTAAAATGTGTGAAGCCTGGCTCTGTTACCCCTTTTCCACCAAGGCAGTGCTGGTGCCGGTTCGGAGCCGGTGCCTACTCGCGAACCAGTTCTTTGTGTTTCGACAGCCAAATAACCGGTTCTCGGCCAGGAAAATTGGTTCCAAAGCAGCACCAACTAGAGATGCGCGGTTGGCGGTTACAGCCGCGGACTCCGCGGATAAACCGCGGATCGGGCGGATGACGTGACGAAAAATAATATTTTAATTAAATTCGGGCGGGTGGCGGGCGGTTGAACCAATCAAATGAAAAATATATGTATATATTGTTAAATATTGTTATCTGACTATACCTACATCCAAATAAAAAAAAAATAAAAAAAATCGAGCACACTTTAAAATAGTCAAATTTCCATCAGGCAGTAATATGGCCTAGTCGAGTCGATGCAGACTGCTTGTTATTATCAGAGATGGCAACGCCGGCGAAGGAGGTAACTTTACGTGACAAACTCAAAAAAGGAGAATTAAAAACAAAGGCAATAGAAGGTCATCCATCCATTTTTTTCCCCAAAACGCTATAAATCCATCCTTTTATATATATATATTTTTTTTTTTAAATTGATGGTTTGTCTTTTTTTTTCAAAGTATTTTGTCATTTATGAGGGTGACAGTTCTCCATTACGGACGCGACCACTCTGAAAGCGCCGCGGCACTAAAAGACTTTCAGACATTCACAGAGACCTCAAACAGAAAGCACAAAGCCTTTCTTTAAAGCGAATTTCGAATTTTGTTTTGTATTAATTGTATCTTAATTTTAATCCATGTTTCATTAACCAATTTCCTGGTTTTAATAAATAAAAAAAGTAAATAGGCTATCTTGATTGTTTAGGCTATTTTTTAATTATAGCCTAACTGTAAAATATTAGGCTGTGTATACCGACATGGATCAATTATTAATATTAAATTTCATCTGTCTTTTGTAGGCATAGGCAAGCTGATGGCGCACCAGCGAAAAAGCCTAAATGATGTGCCAAAATGCGTTTTCTATTAGGCTACAATGAAAATATTGTACGGTCAGGTTTGCCGAAGTTCGTTTAATTTAGGCTATTTATGTATTTATTTATTTAAATAATTTATTTTATCCATGTGCCATTTATTTGTCCATGTGCGCCGATCGGAGACGGAGTTCACTGCTGATATTCTGAGGTAAGAGAGTTTTCTAGTCTCGCGGCTGTCATCAGCATTGCCCAATCAGCGGATGGCGGGCGGGTGCGGTTTTGAAAATTGGTAAAAAACGTTGGTGCGGAATCTGCGGATGGATGGCGGACGGATGATGAGTTTTGCGATGCGGTTGATGATGTATTTATTATATAAAGAAAACACGAATACAACACACTGCACTTGAATGAATAAATTATAGCGTAATTTAATAATATTACCAGTTCCAGATTATCTTTATTAAAAAAATAAGACAATAAATGATTTTATTTTTTAAATTTGACTGCATTCTTGTCAATTTCTAAATGTTTACTTTTTGATTTATGAATTATAACAGACTAACGGAAAAAAAATATAGTTACTTTTTTAAATAAAAAAATACTTTGTTAAAATTGGTTTTATTATTATTTAACAATTTCTTGCTTTTTGATAGTTTTTATTAGTTGTAATTTTTATATAAACATTTAACTTTTAAAATAAAGGTTTTACAACAATATCATCTTCTGTTATATGTGGGCATCCATGCTCATCTATTGTACAGTATAGATGTATAGATATACAGTATAATATTGGTGGAGGGTGGTGGGGGCCCACATTAATATTTTTAATATTAATATAAAATATTAGGCTGTGTATACCGACATGGATCAATTATTAATATTAAATTTCATCTGTCTTTTGTAGGCATAGGCAAGCTGATGGCGCACCAGCGAAAAAGCCTAAATGATGTGCCAAAATGCGTTTTCTATTAGGCTACAATGAAAATATTGTACGGTCAGGTTTGCCGAAGTTCGTTTAATTTAGGCTATTTATTTATTTATTTATTTAAATAAGAGACCACATCTGTTGGGAGGTAACATGTGGAGTGTTCCATTCCGGTTGGACTTCGCACGCTTTCCCAGAGTTATCTAATAGTCTCACTGTACAGGGTTAGATGGAACATCAGTGATAGACATTTCAGTGAAAAGTCTTGTCCCCTCTTCCACCCCAACAGGTACAGGGGGGCCAGGCGGTTTAACCGGGGCACTGGAAGGTAGAGTTCTCAACGGGCCCGAAAATTACAACCCGACCCGACCCGGCCCGTGGCTTTTAAAGCCCGGACCCGATGTAACCCGACACATCAACGTGAATTATCTGCCCGAACCCGGCCCGCGGCCCGACGCTGCGTCGGATTTTTTTTCCTCATACACGTATTATCATGGCCAGCAGACGGGAATTCAAATCAACCTTTAATGCTCACGCCTTTTAACAATACAAACAACTGAAACAATAAACTTATATATAAAATATATAAATAGGCTGTAGCAGCGACGGTGTATTCACCTGTGGCAAGTTTACTTTTCACCAACTACATCTTCTTCTCTCCAGGCTAAAGGCGTGCGCGTGCATCAGGTCCGCCCCCGCCCTTCTCCATGATGCACGTTGCACGCAGCAGCCAGACTTTCTTTATGGTGAACAGCTGCGATGATTAATATGTTTTTTTTTTTTTTCACTGAGCGGAAAAGATAAGCCCGAGGTCCGACCCGACCCGAGTCATTTGATTATATTTTCGACCCGAACCCGGCCCGAACCCGCGGGTCCCGTCGGGTTTGTCGGGCCAACCCGACCCGTTGAGAACTCTACTGGAAGGGGCACCATCTCAGGCGAGATCCCCTTCAGGGAACGGGGGGTTACATTAGTAACCTAGAAGTTTCTTACCTCTCCTCTATCATCACAGTATGATTATTTTTTTAAAAAATGGTCAAATAGTAAATACTTCAAAAGTCTAAAAACAACTTTTGAATTACATGTTTCCCAAGATTAAATATTGTGATGCTATGAGTGTGCCGTAAATGTAAAAACCAAAATTAAGAGGCTGTCAGTGACCCTGTGCGAGTAAACAGCTTAAATAACTAGAAACCAAAAACAACATTTGGGGTCGAGCTCTAGGGACACCCCTGAATGCACCTACTGTACAGAAATACTTGTTCATGTCAGTAATTATGTTCTATATTAGTTTTTATCCATTATGCTTTGAAAAACTATATAGTAAGCTTTATTGTATTTCTCTGTCTCAGGATTCATTGTGCGCGGTCCCTCTGGTCCTCTGGTTGCTCCTCTGGGATCTTCAGTGATTCTGCCCTGTTATGTTGATGAACCTTTATTAATGGAGAATCTGGAGGTGGAATGGAGAAGGAAAGAATCAGAGACTTTAGTTCATCTGTTTCAAGATGGTGAGAGTCGACCAGAGACACAGCAGCAGGATTATCAGGATAGAGCTCATTTCTTTACTGAGGAGATTAAACATGGAAACTTCTCCCTCCGTCTGGACAATCTGAGAGCTGAAGATAAAGGAGAATACACATGTACCGTTCACACTCAGCTGGAGTCTGGAGAGACTGAGGTTCAGATAAAAGATGTTGGTGAGTCTGAACTGAAATGGATCTTCAGAAATACTTTGAGTGTATTTGATGTTTACACAGTTTGTTCTTTCAGAGCGTTTGCTAGTCTCAGGATCAGATCGGTCCATATCTGCGTCTGTGGGAGAAGACGTCACTGAAATCCCCAAAGGAAACTTCTCTGTCCGACTGAAGAGCGTCAGAACTGAGGATAAAGGGGTTTACATGTGTGAAGTGTTTGCTGGAAGAGATTCAGCCAATGCAACTGTAGTGCTGGAGCAACTGGGTGAGTCATAAAACACTAATACACAAGTGTAATTTAGTTCATTATTTACATGCATATAGCAATGTTAAGAACAAGGAAGGAAGACAGGTTCAGCTGATTTGGACTTGTGCGTTTATTATGCCTTTTTCAATAGACAAACAAAAAAAACTGGCGCTGAACACACATCCACAAACGTTCACTTTAGATCAAAGCAATCAGCATCTCTGTTCACAGCGGGCAACCATTCTCAGTTCACACGAGTCCTCAGTCCAGTCTCTTCATCTCCCCGTTTCCCGGCGGCTTTTATCCGGTCTCTCCACGGCATTTACTGCAACAAGACACGTGTTTGTTATTTTGCACTTTACCTATTTACTCACCGCTCGTCTCCCGACTCTCTCTCCCGCTGCAGACCTCGCTGAACCACGACCCCCTCGCCACAGTCCAGTTGTATATACAGTTTATTAAGATTTTTATCAAAGTGTGGCGGGGCAGTGCAATTTTGAGACACAAGGCCAAGTTTTTACTAGTAAGAAAGTCCAACTACGCCACCGTAGGAGTTAACCCCAGGGAAAATACTCACCCCTCAAAAATTGAGTAAAGCACACAGGTTCGGTTCCCTCATAGAATTAGACAAGAGACGTGAGTAGAGGGCAAAAAATACAAATGTTCATTAAAACAAAAATGGTTTAAAATGTTGGACACTAAAACCAACAAGAAACACTAGAAACCCTAGCCTGACTAAGTCAGACTTCGTACTTCCGCTCAATTTCATTTCGCTTCTGTACTCAGTCTGAGACAGCGTCATAGCTTTCCGTTTTCCTCTGGCCTGAAAACAGCCGGGCCAATCAACGAACAGAGGGCGGGCTGAGAGCCGTGACGTAGATGCTGATTGTACCGTGGATGCGTAGATTTACTTCACATAATCTGCAAAAGTCGTTCACAGCCATGTTCACTCCGGTATTTCGCTCTATGGTTTAGTTTTTGCATCATACATGCGTTTACAGTGGAAGTTAGATGCGGCTGAGCATGCGCATAACACACGCCATAACCAAACGTTATGTGATTGGCTTACGGGTAACCAATGATTTTAAACTTCAGACAAGCGCCCCCCCGCGAGAGAGAAAACACTTCTCTATTATGCCATTCCAGACTCTTGTCTACGAAGCAAAGCGAAGTAGCAGAGTTTGGTATTACCAGGCTATAGAAACCCCACTTCAAACAAAAAAAGAAAGAAAAAAATACAACCCAACTTAGTATGTAGCAGTTATGTGTATATGAAAAACAAAAACGAAATAATACCGGCAGGGCTGAGGCTTCCAACAGCAGGAATCAATGTAGAGTTCGGTTTTACGAGGCACACGTCCGTCCACCCACACGCACACCCGTGCAGTCTAATCACACTATCAAACACTCAAGGTGTACACCGCACACGATAAAGAAGAACCACCACAAGGAGGAAGAGCAATCCACCCGTGAGACCCCAGCTCCTGCAATAAAGAAAAATGTTAAAAAAGTTAGAAACTATAGAAATGAACATAGAAATGGCAATATGGACATCACTAATGAAGCAAGTCCTCACAACAATGAATATCAATAACAAACAGAAATAAGGAGAAAAAAAAAAACAATAAAACCTTAGAAGGATCAAATAGTTGGTCACCTGAGATTACTACAAAACAACTTGAACTCAGTAGATGATCACACACAAATAGAGTTGCATTAATAGATGATTGATCAGATGCATCCAGAGCTATAACCAGTTAAGTGGTTTTACAAAAGAAAAAGAAAAGAAAAGGCAAATCAACTCAACCAAGCCAGACAAACTTTACTTCCACAGAATAAAAAAAATAAATAAATAAAATTGTTTAAATCGAAAAGAAAAAAAGAAACAGGCCAGTTTAGCTCCTATACAAGTGAAAAGAGCTAATCAGGCCTCCCAAACAAGCCAGAAATGTGAATCAGGGCACTAAAGCAGCACGATAAGAACCAAACGAGCAGTTCCCTTTATTAATGGTGATGATCGCATCTGTATAAACCGCAGCGCTTTAACAGCGCGAAGACAGCAGCAAACAATCACGGCAGAGAACGAGAGGGAGAATCCTATAGCGAACACAAAAGGAGATGTTACCAATCATAACACTATACCCACTCCCAATTTACGTTTAAACACTTACCATCAGGATATCACGCCAGATAGCATGCTTTATAGACACGGATTGGTCACAGTCATGCCCACCGATAACACAATGGGATACAGGGAATCATGCCTATTTAGTACGCGAAGAGAATGTTAAGCCCACACAACCATACCAGCCCTATATAACGAGCTCTTAACAATAATCAAACCTGAGAGGCGAACAGTTATCAAATCCACTGAGCAGTACGAAAGGGCACCAGCATTAAAATATAAAGCTGATTTAAAACGATCGTTTAAAAACGATTGAAAGTAATGCACACCCCAACAATTCCCCAAATTATCACCTATTAAAACAGCACGCTCACCTACAACCACCGTCAACACGAGCAAACAAACGGGGAAAAAACGGACGTGACGCATCCCAGTTAACAGCCAATCAGCCTTTAAATAGAAGCTACTACTTGCTGATAGGCTAACACTGCTGTCAATCACCTAATCCCGTTACAAAAGTGATTTTGATTTATTCCTATGAATGAATTTATTTAATGGACAAAAACTGAACAGCATTAAAATGCAAAGAAATGAGTGTAGAGTGTCAGTTCCTCTGAGATCAGATGAGTTCACACAGCTAATAGCGGCACACACAGTTTAGGACAGGGATCTTCACAAGAGACACGATAGACACATGTTAGCTGTAACTTCAGGCACACACAAAGCACAGTTTAATCCTTCCTTTCATTTATTTTTTATATAATACTGGCATGAAATTATAAAAAGGACAGTTTTGGCTTGTCAAATAACATTAAAAACATTCAATATATTGTTTTTATATTTATATAGTTTAGGTTTTTTATTATTTTTTTATTATATTAAATAATCTAATGATTTGCTTTCTCATGGGATACTCTGCAATTATCTTTTCAGTAGTTCGTTTTTTTTTATACAACTGCTTTTTTCTCAGTACTTTTTCAAAATTTGTCACACAGTTCTTTCATATATTATTCATCTTCGCACACACATTTCACATTCTTCATTCTTTATTTAAAGGGGACAATGCACATTAATTAACATTAGCACTCGTGTCCATCATAATTATGCCAGATTTAGCCATACAGGCTCATTTTCATCTGTAGTCCCTGGCAGTTTATGATAAAGAAAAGTCCATAACTACATAAAACATGGAAAAACATATAAAAGCACAGTCCAGCAAACATAGCCATAACCAGAGCATAATAACACAAACACAAAAAATGAATTTAAATATGAGACAGAAATAAAGCACTACTCCAAATTATGAAGAAATGTATGATTACCTAATAACCATTTTATTGATGCAGAGAAAGAAGTAAAGGATGTAATATTTCATAATTCTGTAGGTTCAGTATTCAGGGGTGTGCTGCTCTATAGGAAAAGGCTGACTGCCCAAAATCACTTCTTCTATGTGTTATTGTACAATCTCCTCTAGTAGATGAGTTATGATTTTGTCTAATAAACTCATTAAGTGGAGGTGGAATCATACCATGCAAAATATTATACACAGGAAAAATATCTGCAAATGTAATACTATTTTCCCAGTGTAAAATATCATATTTAGTTAAAATTTTACAATGATGATTTAAATTTAGACATTTTATTCAATATTTTCAAAGCTTGCTAGAGTGTGGGTTAGTATTTATAATTAGCTATAAAACAGTAGAAATCTATTGAATGTCTCCCTTTAGCTAAATGTGTGTGTGTTCCTACTGTATCATATCTTAGGGACACATCTGTGCAATATATATAAGGAACTGCACAATAACAGCATTAATAAGTGTGTGTGTTTGACAGGTTTCTCTGCTCTCCACATAATAATGCTGATTCTCTGTGTCTCTGCATCTGGATCTGCACTTCTGCTCTGCTGTCTGATCTACTGCAGATCTCAGACTGAAGGTACAATTATAACAGGAACATATCCTGATTTATTCAGTGGGAAATGAGTTTGAACCTAATAATAATAATAAGTTATAACATCATCATAATAATTAGTGTTTATTGAGTGTGTAAATCTAACAGCTGCTGCTGATTTTACTATGGATTTATTTAGTTTAGAAAAAGTCAAGAAGTCAAAAGTTTGTGATAGATGATGAGTGAGTGTTACCATTTTGACAAATACAACAACAAGATGAGATAAGACATACTTTATAAGACATTAAATACATTTCTGGTAGCAGCTGTTAAAGTATTGTGTTACAGTTAAACTCAGGAAAACTATAGCAAAATCTACCTATAGATTGCTCATCATTACTGTGTACGGTAAATGTGGAAGAGCATTGCTAGACGACTATTTTCTTTGTTTGAATATTTTTGTGAAGTGTGTTTTTGTGGTTCTGATGACATCAATCTGTGTCATTTTTCTGATTCGTCATTGTCACTACATTCAAAACATTTTTTTTTTCACTTTAAAATAATGGTCCAGATCACTATAGTTCATGCAGAGTGATAAGGTAACACTTTATCTGGGATGCATCTTATGACTAAATTTAGAGTAAAAAAAGACAATTGCTCACATCTCAGATACGCTAATATGAATAATTAAGTGTGCTTGCTGAAAGCAACACACTTATTGTTCTTCTTAAGTTCTCTTCTTCTTCTTCTTCTTCTTATTCCCGGGAGATACATTTTGGCCAGCTCCTGCGCCTAGGCCCTTTGAGACAGAGACACCGTTCCAACTTTAAAACGTACGGTCAGTACCGGTGTAAGTTGCTTGCGAACATGACATCACGAGTCAAGCAAGGCCAAACAGCGTTATCCATGTTGTTGCGATTGCATTGAAATTCTCAGACCAAGCAAACTTCAACGCACCCCTCTCCACTACCTGCTAACGTTAGTGAACCGCACCCGAGCAAGCACACTTCACAGTTCCTCCGGAAATGCATTCTAGTTACTTCATGAGGTTATAGCCTCATTAATAACTCTCAACTAACTACAACAGATTATAAAAAATGACCAATTAATTAATAATCACAATTACCTATTAAGGAACTATCCCCGTCCTAAATGTGATATTACTTACTGATTAGTTAGGCTTGTTTCCATATTAGTTAATAGCAGTATCTGAAGTGTCAATGTAGTGCTACTCATTAGTCCTGTGGAACGGATGTTGGAAAGACACACTCACACGTGGGCTTCTTCGCACTTGACTTTATCTTTTTGAAAAGAAAATAGCACAAATCACTTTGGCTAAAGAGAAACTACTGCAGACATTTATAAGACCACAGCAGCGACACTCGAATCTGCTGCCATACATGTATGATTCATATTAAACACGTAATGACAGTATACGTGAACACTGTAACAATACCCATGTAATTAATAATACAGTGTACTCATATAGTCCAGGCAAAGTAACTCATTTTGGAGCCAAAAATAGAACTAATTGTAAAAGAATTTTTTTCAGCTTAGATCATTTCTATGAGGTGTCCAGAACAACATACTAAATGTCCTAAGAAATCCTAGTTGAGGAAATATGTTAAATTCTCATCAATCCGGGATGTGTGCCAGTAAGGCCAGGCAACAATACACCCCAATGGGGCTATTTTTTCCCTTTACTCCTATCAGAATGAAACTTTACACAATGAAAGTACCCATGAAAAGTAAAAAAAATTCTATTACAAGTTTCTTTGAAAATTAATTTTAATATGCAAATGAGCTATACACTAATCGAGTATGCCCAAAATACACCCTAATGGACTTTTTTACGAGTTTCTTTGAAAAATCTATTTTAAATATGCAAATGAGCTCAACACTAGGCCTAATTGACTTATGGCTGAGAAACCATAAAGTCACAAGTAGAAAAAACAGGGGCCAAATAACTAACACATTCATGTCCATTCAGTAAGTTAACCTATGCATAAACAGTCACTTGCCACACTTACCTGGGTTACTTGCCACAAAAAGACTTATATTGACCTTAAAGGGGGGGGTGAAATGCTCATTTTCACTCAATCTCCTGTTAATCTTGAGTACCTATAGAATAGTATTGCATCCTTCATATCTCCAAAAAGTCTTTAGTTTTATTATATTTATAAAAGAAAGATAGGCTGTACCGAGTCTTTCCGGAAAAAACAGAGCGGCTGGAGGCGGGCCATGTGGGCGAAGCTAAAGCTGTGCTAACGCGCCGAGCTAACAACACACAGAGACATTTGAAGCAGTTTTACTCACAGCCCGGTTCCAACGCACGACCGCGAACCTTTATCATTGTGACTGCTCGATCCTTAAGCATTAGACGATCTGCAAATCCGTCAATCTGGGCTTTGTTTATAAAACAATCATCGTCGAAATGCAGGGAACAAACAGTCTTGCACAACTCCGTTGATGCTCAGAAAAAACAAACTCCATCCACTGGTCCCACCGGTTCTTTGGGAATCTGTGCAGGGTTGTCTTGCCCTGGCAACCAAAAACCCACTTCTTTGGTGACATTGACTTCCCAAAAGCCGAGCAGAGCGCTTTGATGAGGTACTGCTTTCGCTCTCTTGCTCTGGTCTACGAGTGCGCGAAACCTTCCGTGAGAAGTGCCCTTAGGACCCATATAAGGAAATTCCACCAGCTTGCATTGCCGGCAGTAAGTCAGACTTCTTCCCGGTGCATGTTGGACTCCGGCAGGGCTGCCCTTTGTCGCCGGTTCTGTTCATATTTTATTCATTTTTATGGACAGAATTTCTAGGCGCAGCCAGGGGCCGGAGGGTGTCAGGTTTGGAGACAACACAATTTCATCTCTGCTCTTTGCGGATGATGTTGTCGTGTTGGCCTCTTCAGACCAGGAACTTCAGCATGCACTGGGACGGTTTGCAGCTGAGTGTGAAGCGGTTGGGATGAGCACCTCCAAATTCGAGGCCATGGTGCTTAGTCGGAAAAGGGTGGCTTGCCACCCACAAAAGGTTGGTGGAGAGTTCCTGCCTCAAGTGGAGGAGTTTAAGTATCTTGGGGTTTTGTTCACGAGTGAGGGAAGGATGGAACAGGAGATTG
Organism: Leucaspius delineatus; assembly: GCA_023718395.1. Lineage (NCBI taxonomy): Eukaryota > Metazoa > Chordata > Actinopteri > Cypriniformes > Leuciscidae > Leucaspius > Leucaspius delineatus. The sequence continues at coordinate 496,736 of CM043356.1, forward strand.
ACAGACGAATCGGTGCAGCTTCTGCAGTAATGTGGTCCCTGTACCGGTCTGTCGTGGTGAAGAAAGAGCTAAGTCGCAAGGCGGAGCTCTTGTTTTACCAGTCAATCTACGTTCATACTCTCACCTATGGTCATGAGCTGTGGGTCATGACCGAAAGGACAAGATCCCGGATACAAGCGACCGAAATGACCTTTCTCCGCAGGGTGGCTGGGCGCTCCCTTAGAGATAGGGTGAGAAGCTCGGTCACTCGGGAGGAGCTCAGAGTAGAGCCGCTGCTCCTCCACATCGAGAGGGGTCAGCTGAGGTGGCTCGGGCATCTGTTCCGGATGCCTCCTGGACGCCTTCCCGGGAAGGTGTTCCGGGCACATCCCACTGGGAGGAGACCAAGACCTAGGACACGCTGGAGAGACTATGTCTCCTGGCTGGCCTGGCAACGCCTCGGTGTCCCCCCGGAAGAGCTGGAGGAAGTGTCTAGGGAGAGGGAAGTCTGGGCATCTCTGCTTAGACTGCTGCCCCCACGACCCGGCCCCAGATAAGTGGAAGAAGATGGTATGGTATGGTACCAAAACTGCTTCTCTTTTTGTAGTTGGCAAGTATTTCAGACCAGGCGGGCCACACATCAGACTTCAACTGTTTGTAAAATAGTTTTACAACAGCAATATCTAGGTTAGTTAAAGAAAAAAAAAACTAAAGTAAAAAACACCAAAAAGAAACCTCCCCTGTTGTTGCTACCTTGTCGTGGTGGAGAGGCTTGTGTGCCTCCGTGACCCTGAAGACTATATCGGCGGGGGTTATACCCCTGGCAGGTACTACCAAGCCAGGCAGTTTTCAGGTTAGAGGCCAATCTAAAAGCAGCATTGCCATCACCCATTGGCAGTAGGATGATTGGATGAAGATTGGGCCGATGTATTTGTCATACATATGAATGGTGTTTCTGCCTATGCAAATTAGGACATATTCAATAAGTGTGGTGCTCATGTGCATATTCAAATTCATAAAAACAAACAAACTTGTAATACAAAAAAAGTTACTTTTCAGGTATACTTTTACTATGTAAAGTTTTATTGTGGTAGGAGTTAAGGAAAAAATTAAGCCTATTTGGGTGTAGTTTGGCCATATTTGATTAGTGTATAGCTCATTTGCATATTAAAATTCATTTTCAAAGAAACTTGTAATACAAAATTTTTTACTTTTCATGGGTACTTTCATTGTGTAAAGTTTCATTTTGATAGGAGTAAAGGAAAAAAAATAGCCCCATTGGGATGTATTGTTGCCTGGCCTTACTGGCACACATCTCGGATTGATGAGAATTTAACATATTTCCTCAACTAGGATTTCTTAGGACTTTTAGTATGTTGTTCTGGACACCTCATAGAAATGATCTAAGCTGCAAAAAATTCTTTTACAATTAGTCTGTCGTAAAACGCTATTTTGCCTGGACTAATACAGGACAATAATTTGTCGACGATAACAGGAAACCATATTACTAAATTAGTTAACAGTTATAACTAAATAAACACAAAAGCAATCACTTTGGCTGAAGAGAAACTACTCCAGACATTCATAAGACTAGAAAAATAGAAATTACACATTCACTCAACTCATAATACAAATAATTGTCAGAATGTTAAGACATAGGCTAGACAATAACTGCAAGAAATGAACTCGTTCACACTCGTGTGGCGCATGTGGAAATTCAGTACAATCGTGTTAAAGCGTTAAATGAATTAAATGTACTGTGACGTCATGCATTTTCCCAGAGAAACAGACAGGAGACGAGGATCCGGTTTACAATGTAGCAGATCCAGTTCTGTACATAAGATAATCCACACAGCAGACAGCAGGATGGCTTCAAAACAACTGTGTCTATTGACCCTGGAAACACATGGGGCAATTTAATCAGAATAATATCCATTGCGCAGACCTCTTTCCACGTTATACACAATATTAACTGGAGAGAAGAAAACAAGTGAGTCTTGCCTTGCCAGCGTCCATTTGCGATCTGAGGCTGACGTAACTCACATTGTATACATGTTTAACATTATGTATTAGCCTACACATTAAAGTAATGACAATCCATTACTGTTGTTAAAAGAAAAATAAAGAAAGTAATAAAATGGCTGGATGTGTATTCTTCAAACATATCAGTAATAACATAAGAATAATGTTTGTACGAATCAAACAAATATTCCCTCAAAACATCATGCACAGTCACATTATACTCTTTGGAACCGCAAAACCAGCGAAATAGTTGGAAGTAAAATTATAGAATGTATTACATAATATGAGAAATAAAGATAGGATACATGTTCAAAATCACACTCCAGATATACATTATAGACCCAAATTACATAAATTAGATCACTTTACACTGGTTAAGTTGAAGAGTTGAACATACCTGGAAACACATGGGACAATTTGATCAGCATATTATCTGTTGCGCAGACCTATGGCAAGCCGTTTTAACTTTTATTCATTTCCAGGATATGAATTGTTGATATCAAGAATTACATTTTTGATATCAACAATTGACTTCTTGATATCAACAATTTAATGATTGATATCTGTAAATGTATTTTCACTAGTAAAATGTCACCATAGGCCGCCATTCAAAATCAATTGTTGATATCAAGAATTGATTTCTTACTAGTAGAAATAGGGCTGCACGATTAATCGCAATTTACATGTAATCGCACTTAAATTGAGATGGCTTATCGCGATTTTAAAATCGCAAAGGCTGAGATTATTTTTTATGCGCAGTTTGTCCTTGATGATCGGCTCTGTAAACGCGGCTCCATCTGAAAGCACTGTGAGTTTGAGTCACTTATAACGTGCATTTGAAAAAACAACACGCGTCAAACATCTTTCCAAAACATGAGAAGCATTTATGAACCTCTTTTTAATAACATGCTTAGCCTATACTCCAAACTCACTTCATAACGAGTTGAGCATCCTTCTGTGAGACGATGTGCCTTCTTACACAGAATGTTTAATCAAAGCGTTTCAATCTTCTGTTTATTCAGCTACAGCGGTAGGGATTTCCTAGCCTGGCTCCGCCCTCCTGCGTACTTCCGCTCAATTTAATTTCCCTTCAGTACTACGTCTGGGATTGTGGTGTATTCTTTGGTTTTCTCCGGCCAAAATTTTGGCGGCCCAATCAGCGAACAGAGGGAGTGGCTGAGAACGATGACGTTGATGTCGTGCGTTAGTTTGAGTTGATGGGCGTAGGGTTACGTCACGACCAAAGGTTAGCGATTGGTTATGGCAGATCCAGAGTGACTCTGGGCAGATCCAATAGTTTTAAACTTCAACAGAATACCCGCCTACAAGGAAGTTAACGCTTGTCAATGGAGAGAGGCCAGACTCTCTGTACAAATGAAATGTACGAGAGTCTGGTAGAACCAGGCTAGGGATTTCCTGGAATGATGCGCATTACTGTACTTCTGCGGCGGGGTGTATTTATCGTGTTTGCATGAGAGCGCCCTCTGGCGTTCAGATGGGGCAGTATTTACTACCGATCAGCCACACTGTCATGATTCTGCCTTCTTGTCTCTGATTTTCCCTGGTCTTGAGGCAGGATCATGACAGGCCCATGTTTTGTGTGTAAGCACATGGCCATTTGTTTGGCTGTGTGCTTGCGTTGTCTCGTCATGTAACCCCGCCCCCTTGTTATCTCATCTTGTTATCATTATTGTATCATCGCCGTCACCTGTTTCCCTCATTAGTTTCTCCCTATTTATTCCCCTCATGTTTTCTGTCCTGTGCCGGTTCATTGCCAATCTTTATGTCGATTCATTTGTGAGTAACCTGTTGTGAAATCTTGTGAAGTATTTGATCCTGTCTTAGCTGTTAGTTTATTGTTCTGTTTTCTGTCAGTCTTAGTCTAGTCTAGTTAGTCATTCCTGTCTTGTTTTGCCCCCTCGTGGGTTTTGTTTTCCCTTTTTTGTCTTAATAAATCTGTGTGTATTGCATACCGTCTGCGATTGGGTTCATCTCTCTGCATTCCCATGACACACACTCCACGGACAAGCTGCGCATAAAATAATCGCAGCCTTTGCCAAATCGTGTGCGGTTTTATTGCGATTAATCATGCAGCCCTAGTAGAAATATGATTTTTGATATCAAGAATTCAGTTGTCACTAGTTGAAATGTCTATTCTTGATATCAACAATTGAATTGCTACTAGTAACAATGTTCATTTTTGATATCAATAATTCCATTTTCACTAGTGACAATGTTAATTTCTGATATCACGAATGTGATTGTTACTAGTAAAAAAGCCATTTTAGATATCTGAAATAATATTGATATCAGAAATACATTTTCAGAAATCAAAAATTAACATTTTTACAATTTAATTGTTCTAGAATAGATCATTTCTACTAGTAACCACGTAGTTCTTTGATATCAGGAATTCACATTTCTACTAGTGACAATGTAATTATTGATATCAAAAATTATATTTCTACTAGTAAGAAATCAATTCTTGAAATCCAACAATTATCTATCCTTCATCAGTGAATGACATCAAAGTACCGCGAGAGTGAATAGAAAGTAGACAGCTCCTTATGCTTTTGAAGCTTTTGCTCTTTTATGCTTAAGCTCTCGCGGTACTTTGGTGTCATAAACCGATCGGTCCGTGCAGCGCCGGTTCAAGTTCAACAAGCCTTTTTGTGTTTCCAACACAGTTTCATTCAGTCATGGTCAGAAAGAATAATAAAACTGAATGACTGATAATGAAAGTTAATTATTTCAACTTTCATTATCAGCCATTCAGTTTTATTATTCTTTCTGTTGATTCTATTATTCTATAATGTAATAATTCCTGATGAACTGATCATGTGTTATTGTGTCTCTTCTCTCAGACACAGGCTTTCGTCTTCAGATGTTTCTCGTCTTCTGTCCAAATATTCTGATGTTTCTTGCTTTTGTCCTCTGGGGTTTTTCTGAAGGTCAGTGTTTCAGGACTGATGGTTTATCAATGCATTATGATTATTCATATATCTGTGTAGATGTACAGTAATGTGTGGTTGTGTTTCAGGATCTGTGTTTGAGTCGGTCTTTTGTTCTGCTCTTTATTTTCTGAGGCCTCTCGTGTTGCTCTGGACGGCTCCATATATTGATGAGTTCCCAGGTGTGGCTGATTTATTATTATTCATAGATTAATATAGTATATGAATTATGGTACACAATGAATTTTACATTAAAAATGTTTCAGTGTTGTATTGATATTTGTGTTTTATTGTGTTGCTGTTGTAAATGATATTGTGGATTCATTTATTTCATCTTTTCTGTTTTACAGGCAAAATTGAAACATGGATTGATCTTTTCAGTTATGAGACAGAATATATGGTTTTCTCAGCAGTTTTTTACTCAGGTAAATAAATCCAAATGTAAATCCACAGTTGTTATCATAAACACATTAATGCACATTAACAGTTGAACAATAATTACATTTAAATGATGTAATATTCTCAATATCCAGCAGGAAATCTTAAAAACATGACATTAATACTGTGAAGTGTCTTGTGTTACTGTTGTGTTGTTGTCAGTATATCAACATGTTCAGCGCTGAATCTCTGTGTGTCTGAACACATTTATAATCTACACCGCTTCATTATGAAAACAGTGCATTAATTATTACAGTAGACATCATGCTAGTGACTGAGACTGAAGCTAAAGCTACTTCTGAATATCATCTCAGCATGTGTCAGGGTCATGTCAGGGTCAGGGGTCATCATCAGCACAAAGGTCAAGGGTCACGATCAGACAGAGACTGTGTTGTAATGTTGTGTATAAAAGCATCTGTTTAAATGAGAAGGGTTTATATAATTCCTGTGATCTGTATTAATATTTAGTTTTCTATGTTAGTAATTGTTGTTGTTTCTCTTCCTTTATTCCAGTTCTGTTTAAATCTGCCTATGTCAAAAGTCTGAATTACGTCGGATCTGAAGGTGTCATGATTATAGTCCTCTTTATAGTGGCGCTCCTGCTAAACCTCTTCTATATTATTTACAGTAAGTATTTCCTTCCATCAAGAGTCAGTGACAGATATGAGCTGTGAAATCATGTTTTACCAGATTAATGGAGTTAAAGTTACAAAATATACAAACCATAATATCAGCCCTGATTTAATTAATTTCATTACACAAGACCAGTTTATAAAGCAGATTTTATTCGCATACTCAAGAGTTTTACATGAGAAAGAGAGAAAAATAAAAGTGATGAAAGAATAGAAGAAAAAAAGAAAGTAAAATAAAACAAAGTGTATATTTAAAAATGTGTGAAATGAGTAATAAAGAAAGTGACGGTCCATTAAAGGACATAAACTGAGATGATGGTGTGAATCAGCAGGTAAAGTCATGAGTTTATCAAGTCTTTATTCAGTCTCAGGCCATCGAGTGATTTAAACACAGGACAGATTCTCCTGCGATCCACAGGATACTCAATTATCCATGATAGCTCACCATATTAACATTACATTAGTGACGTTATACAGACGTGTGTGTGTTTCTGTCTTTATCACTCTCCCTCACACACTCTCTCAGCTCTTTCATCATTATCTTCTCTTCAGGATTACACACACTCTCTTACTGAAATGATTTCTGAGGCGTTCAATCGTGTTTCAAATCATGGATATAAATGACATAATAGTGAAATATGGAATAGTTTTGCTCATTAGTTTTGCTGTAACATATGTTTATCAGCATGTTGCAGTGTTTGTAGTTTTCCAAGTATCCTGTGTGTATAGTTGAGGTTATACGTTTACACACAGCTGGGGGAATCTGATAAATGTTATAAATGTGTATATATATATATATATATATATATATATATATATATATATATATATATATATATATATATATATATATATATATATATATATATATATACACTACCAGTCAAAAATAAAAATACAGTAAAACAGTGACATATTATTCCACTGTAAATCCGCTGTTCTCTGTGTGAATATACAGTAAAGTGTAATTTATTCCTGTGATCAAAGCTGAATTTTCAGCATCATTACTCCAGTCTTCAGTGTCACATGATCCTTCATGAAATCACTCTAATATGAGGATTTGATGATCAAGACACATTTATGATTATTATCAGCATCATTACTCCAGTCTTCAGTGTCACATGATCCTTAATGAAGACTCCAGAGCTTTAGACAACAGAGACTGAAAGTACATGTAAGACACGCGCAAGTGACGCAACCCATAGCAACACATAACAACCATAGCAACGCGTTGTCAACGACACCTCATGCTGACAGAAATGTAAACATAAACGTGAAATTAGGCTACTAATAATCAAATGCATTTTGTTTTATTGACCACAATATTATCATTGATATTTGTTTGAGAGGGACACTTTTGATTAATATCTCGAGTCACTTATTTTATTACTAAACATCTGGAAAATCTTTTGCACAGCTATTATTTGTTGATTTTAGTTCTGCTTTTAATGCAATTAAGCCCCACCTTTTAATGAATTATTGTTTAATTAAGTGGTATTTTTCATTTGCGACTCGATCACACTTTATCAGAGCTATAAAGTATAAGCACAGGCATGGGCGTTTTTTATTATATTATACACTATATAACCATCATCATTGAGTATATTTCAAATAATAATAACATGAATGATGTCTTTGACTTTACTTATTTGGCAATACAAGTTTAATATCCCCATTGACCAAAAAGTAAACATTCACATTGACCGACCACCCCCCTGGATCTGCATGAAATGGTTCGGTCCTGTGTTAGCGTGCGCGTGTTTAAACTTGCAGACAGTCAGTCGATGCGCCAGAAACACACAGAGACCACAATGTTGCATAGTGAAATAAAATCTGGTTTTCAACAAAGGAAAGAGAGAGAGAGAGAGAGGAAAGGCAAAAGAAAGGGTGTCAATCTGTAACCCAGTCTCCCCATAACTACCCCTCCCTGTCCCAGTGAAGAAGGGGAGCAACACTGTGTTCATGACTTAGCATCATTCCAGGGAGTCTGTGTGGGGTTCTCTGACTGTCTCTTGCTCTTTTTACCATAACAAATAAAGAAAATGAAATATTTATTAATGACAGAAATCAATGACCATTGACCATTATGACAAATAAAATAAAAACCAACTTCGTGTCTGTACTGGATGCAGTTAGAAACAATGAGTAGCTTACCTCAACCTGCATGCAAGTTACACACAATATTAAAATAATCCAGTTAATTTAGACTGAATGTTGGTCGTTAAATGACATCTATAGATAAAGACTTTATTATTCCCATCATTCCAGACCTCAAAACCTGTTGATTTAGTGATCACTGGATCTGTTTTGTAGCACTATAATAACCCTGATGTGGAAATCCCGTTTTACACGTCAACTTTATTTTGTTGTTGGCATATATGTGCAGTTATGTTAAAAAATCTGCAGTTGTCATTGTTTTGAGATGATGATGTTGTATTATTTTAATTCAAAAGTTAATTAGGGCCCGAGCACCGATGGTGTGAGGACCCTCTTGGAATTGCTCTGTTTATTATTATTATTATTAGGGCCCAAGCCCTGAAAGGGCGAAGGCCCTATTGTTTTCGGTAGGATTATTATTATTAGGGCCCAAGCCCTGAAAGGGCGAAGGCCCTATTGTTTTCGGTAGGATTATTATTATTAGGGCCCAAGCCCTGAAAGGGCGAAGGCCCTATTGTTTCCGGTAGGATTATTTATTAGGGCCCAAGCCCTGAAAGGGCGAAGGCCCTATTGTTTTCGGTAGGATTATTATTATTATTAGGGCCCAAGCCCTGAAAGGGCGAAGGCCCTATTGTTTTCGGTAGGATTATTATTATTATTATTATTATTATTATTATTATTATTATTATTATTATTATTATTATTATTATTATTATTATTTTGTCAACCTTTCGGGCACTTTTGGGGCCCTTAACATGCTCGAAAACTCTTGAAATTTTGCACACAGGTCAGAACCCGCGGCCATCAGGGCCGGGCTGAAGCTGGTACCCGGGCGTGGCAGGGGGCCTCGACAGCGCCCCCTGGAACGGGATCCGAACACTTGTCCATAAATCAGACACGCTTGCATGTAATAATATGAAACTCAGTACACATATAGACCTCACAGGGCCGAACAACTTTCGTGCTCTAAGTTTTACGCCAGACCAACAGGAAGTCGGCTATTATAGGTTGTTTGGAAACGCATGCTGTGGAATTTGATGTACTCCTCCTAGGAAATTCATCCATTCGCCTCCAAACTCGGTGTGCATGAAGTCAAGACATTGAGGATGCTAAATTGCGGACGGATTTTTGATATCTCGAACGGTTTGGCCGTGGCGAGGAAACGAATTTATGGCGAATAATTCAAACAGGAAGTGTGTTATAACTTCTGCATACATTAACTGATCTTGATGAAACTTCAGCAGTGTTTTAGTTGTAAGAGGCCGATCACATTGATGTGACATTTGTGAGTCAAAGTTATAGCGCCACCAACTGGCAACAGGAAGTGTGTCACTTTCAAAATGCTTTGAAATCACCCTCTTATTTTTACCCGATTTGCTTCAAACTTTATGTGTTTAATGTAAACACACGGCAGATGTAGACCTGTGAAAGGATTATTGATATCTTAGATACTGTTGCCGTGGCAACGCATCAAACTTTAATATTCTTTTCGGATGCTTTTGAGACTCTTCACATGCTTGAAAATGCATGAAACTCGACAGACACATCACATTTATTATCCAGTAGACATGTGCAAAGTTTCAGAAACGGGCGTGGTGAAATGGCTCAGTAGCGCCACCTTTAGTCAAAAGTGGGGGGGTTAGTTTTATCAACAGCAACAAAACTTGGTATGTATATTGTTCTCATCAAGACAGACAACTTTCTAATTTACAGTAACTAGCTCGGACCAAGAGGAAGAGAGATATTTTGGTTTGAATGTGGATTTTCTGGAGAATTTTCTCTCCCTCTCTCTGTGTCTCTGTGTGTGTGAGGGGAGGGGGGGATTTGACTATTGCTTTTATATTGTTAATCAAGGTTTCAGGGGCTTTTGGGGTCCTTAACGTGCTCAAAAACTCTTGAAACTTTGCACACAAGTCAGAACCCCCTGGCATCAGGGCCGGGCTGAAGCTGGTACCCGGGCGTGGCAGGGGGGCTCAACAGCGCCCCCTTGAACTGGGTCTGAAAACTTGGTCCATAGATCAAACACGCTTGCATGAATTAATATGAAACTCAGTACACATATAGATCTCATCGGGCCAAACAACTTTTCCCCAGTCAAGTTTTACGCCAGCCCAACAGGAAGTCGGCTATTATGGGTTGATTGAAAAACGCTTGCTGTGGAATGTGAAATACTCCTCCTAGAAAATTCACCGTGTCCCCTCCAAACTCGGTGTGCATGTAGTCAAGACTTTGAGGATGCTAAATTGCGGACGGATTTTTGATATCTCGAACGGTTTGGCCGTGGCGAGGAATCGAATTTATGGCGAGAAAAGAGAAACACGAAGTGGAATAACTTCTGCATACATTAACTGATCTTGATGAAACTTCAGCAGTGTGTTTGTGGTAAGAGGCCGATCAGATGGATGTAACTATTGTGAGTCAAAGTTCTAGCGCCACCAACTGGCAGCAGGAAGTGTGTCACTTTCAACATGCTTTTGACAAAAGTGGGGGGTTTAGTTTTAAATACAGTAAAAAAAAATAGTTTGTATATTGTTCTCATGAAGCCGGACAACTTTCTAATTTACATTTATCAGCACGGCCATCAGGAAGTCAGATATTTTGGTCTGAATATGGAGTTTTTTTGCTAAATCAGCCTCTGAATTTTTAGCCACTCCTCTTAAACTATTTATTTTATTCCCACCAAACTTTTTCAACATGATAAAAATATATTAATGATGCTAAATTGTAAAATGATATTGAATATCTCAAACGGTTTTGCTATGGCGAGGGATTAAATTAATGTCAAAAAGGAAGCAGGAAACATCTCATAACTTCTAAAAATTTAATTATACACCATTTATTTTTATATATTATACAAATATTAGAACTAAACCTATTTTATTCTGTTTTTACAATTCAAGAAGTATGAAAAAGTTAAAAACAGGCTATTTAGTGCTATTTGGTTCAACAAAAAGCAAACATAGGGCTATACTGCCCTCTTGTGTCCAACAGGATATCAAAATAGTATATAAAACGTTTTACTAGGTAGGCCTATTGTATTTAAATATAAATTTATTAGTTATATGACTGTGAGGATATTTTTCCATCGGTTAATCGACGTGTGACACGAGCGGGTGCTTTTAAATCGCTAATATAAAAGTGAAAGTAAAAAAACGGACGTCCGCACGGACATTGATAATGGTGCACGTTGGAAAAAACCATACTTTTAAAAAAAACACTAAACCGCCATTAGGTGTCGCCAGGCGACCATCTTAATGAGCCAGTCATTGATTCATTCGTTCAAACGATTTGTTCCAATGACTGAGTCATTCATGATTGAGACAGATGTTTATGGATTGACCATTGAATCTTTGAGTCAACCGATTCGTTTCAAAATGCTGAATCATTCAGTAATGAGAAAACAATTGTTGCTGTGAGATGCGCGATGGTTCTGCTGTGATCCTTGTTTAACTATTTTTGCTGCTGAAACAGAACAAAAACAGTCAATATTGCATCTAAAATGTAAGTGACTTAATTGTAACTGTTTATTAACCTGTTGTATGAAATCAATGTCACAGTTTCAATCATGATTGTATTCAGGAAATAGTTGCCTACACGTCAAGTGATGTTGCTTAACTCTATCATATGTTATAAAATATATAAAAACTCCATATCTGTCATTTTTATAGTCAGTATGTTGTTAACTGGGTTGTTTTTTTGTGTGCTGAGCTCATTTGTTTACAATTCTTCTGGAGAAGCAGCATGAGCCTCAGCAGTACATCCTTGTTACGATTGATCAGTAATACATTTATTATTAACTGCTGATTGCAACTTAAAATGAATGTAATGAAATCAGAATAATCTCTCGTTTTAGTGATTCCCAAGTTATTTTTTGTTATTGACATTCTAATCAGGCTTTACTCTGGTTGGGCAAGTAAAATTCTCTTTCAGGTAGGCCTACTGTATTTATATATAAATATATTAGGGATGTGACTGTGATAACATTTTCCCACCGGTTAATCGACGTGTGACACCGCTGAGGGCTTTTAAATCGCTAACTATAGTATACTTTATACTAGTAAAATACAGACGTCCACACAGACATGATAATGGTGCGGAGTAGAGCGAGCATTTTCAATGTATTCCTATGGATGTAGGAATTAACTAAAACATTTTATTTATGTTTTTGTGTCCACTGTTTAACCTCAACCGCGTCACACACACACACACACATTCCAGAATTGCAATCTTGACATCGCAGCCTGTTCATTATAGCACTAATACAATATAATAATGAAAATAGTCAACCTAACATAAACGAATTACACTGCTCTGTTTAAATAGTCAGTAGTACAATTTGTACCATTCACAGTAAGCAGAGCTCCACTTTGATGTTTCCAAGGACATTTTTTGCGCGTGTGAAAAGGATGATTTTTTCCATCGATATTGGAACACGAGTGAAGTACAAAGCCTATAATAAAGAATAGTTTAGCAACCAAATACATCGCAAATATTGAAACATTTTGATTCTAATGAGAGGGTTACGTGAGACCAACACTGCTTACTTTCGTTTTTATTTTTACAATAAATGTAAAGGATTTGTTGTGGAATATTTTGAGTGTATCATAAAATCAGAATAAGGTAAGACAAGTAATATTTTTTGTCTTATATATATATATATATATATGTGTGTGTGTGTGTGTGTATATATATATATATATATATATATATATATATATATATATATGTATAGATAGATATACATAGATATAGATATACATAGATAGATAGGCAAGGCAAGGCAAGTTTATTTATATAGCACATTTCATACACAATGGCAATTCAAAGTGCTTTACATAGAAGAAATTAAAATAATAAAAAGAAATAAGAATAATTAAAACAGTTTAGAAAAATAAAAAATAAAATACAGTACAGATAGTCGGACGAGCATTGGCACAGTGCTCATTCAGTAAATGCAAAGCTAAACAGAAGTGTTTTGAGTCTGGATTTGAAAGTGACTACTGTAGGAGCACATCTGATCTCCTCTGGAAGCTGGTTCCAGCTGCGGCTGGCATAATAGCTAAAAGCAGACTCGCCATGCTTAGAGTGAACCCTTGGTATTTCTAGCTGATGTGATCCTAGTGATCTGAGTGATCTGTTGGGTTTATATTCAGTGAGCATATCTGCAATATATTGAGGTCCAAGGCCATTGAATGATTTATATACTAGTAATAATACTTTAAAATCAATCCTAAATTTAACTGGGAGCCAGTGTAAAGACCTGAGGACTGGTGTGATGTGTTCATATTTTCTGGTTCTGCTCAGAATCCTGGCAGCAGCGTTCTGTATGAGCTGCAACTGTCTTATGGTCTTTTTGGGAAGGCCAGTGAGGAGTCCATTACAATAATCCACCCTGCTGGTGATGAAAGCATGAACAAGTTTCTCTAAGTCTTGTCTGGAAACAAAGCATCTAATTCTTGCAATATTTTTCAGATGATAGTATGCTGATTTAGTTATTGCTTTGACATGACTACTGAAACTAAGGTCTGACTCTAGTGTCACACCAAGATTCCTGACTTGATTTTTAGTTGTTTGACCCCTAGAGTGAAGGTATGCGTTCACCTTGAGAACTTCATCTTTGTTTCCAAACGCAATGACTTCAGTTTTGTCTTTGTTTAACTGAAGAAAGTTTTGACACATCCAACTGTTGACTTCATCAATGCATTGGCACAGGGAGTCAATGGGGCTGTAATCGTTAGGCGATAGGGCTAAGTAGAGCTGTGTGTCGTCTGCATAGCTGTGGTAAGCAATTTGGTTCTTTCTCATTATTTGGCTCATTGGGAGCATATACAGGTTGAACAGGAGTGGCGCAAGAATTGAGCCTTGAGGGACTCCGCATGTCATGGATGTCCACTCAGACTTATGATCTCCTATACTCACATAATAACCTCTCCCATCTAAGTATGACCTGAACCATTTTAGGACTATCCCAGAAAGCCCCACCCAGTTTTCCAGCCTGTCCAGAAGTATGTTATGATCGACAGTGTCAAATGCAGCACTGAGGTCGAGTAGGACCAGCACTGATAATTTGCCTGAATCAGTATTTAAGCGAATATCGTTTATTATCTTTATGAGGGCTGTCTCTGTGCTGTGGTGCGGTCGGAAACCAGATTGAAAATTGTCAAAGTATCGATTCGAGCATAGGAATTTGTTCAGCTGATTGAAGACAACTTTTTCAATGATCTTGCCAATGAAAGGAAGATTTGAGATCGGTCTATAGTTGCTTAATATGGTCTTATCCAGATTGTTCTTTTTCAGGAGGGGCTTGACAACTGCAGTTTTCAGGGAGTTTGGAAAACTCCCAGAGAGAAGTGAGGCATTTACCACTTCTAGGAGATCTGCTTCTAAACTGTTTAACACACTTTTGAAAAATGATGTGGGAAGTGTGTCAAGAGCGCAGGTTGATGTTTTAAGGTGCTGTACTGTTTCTTCCAAAATTTTGCCATCAATTTCTTTGAAATCAGACATAGTAACTACTTTCTCAGGCAGTTTGATCTGTCTGACCCCAGGGCAACTCAAGGATGTGCTGATCACCTTTCTGATATTATTGATTTTCTCAGAGAAGAAAGAAGCAAACTCACTGCACTTGTTGTCTGAGAGCATTTCACTGGGAATCTGGCTTGGGGGGTTTGTCATTCTCTCTACAGTAGCAAAAAGAGTGCGTGTGTTGTTTAAATTACTGTTTATAATATTTGAGAAGAAAGTCTGTCTAGCTTTGCCTAGTTCCCTATTAAAAGCATGAAGGCTGTCTTTGTAGATGTTATAATGGACTACAAGTTTTGTCTTCCGCCACATGCGCTCTGCTTTTCTGCATTGTCTTTTCATATTTTGCACTGCTGTTGAGTTTCTCCAAGGTGCTTTTTGTCTGCCATTCTTCTTCCTGACTTTAACAGGAGCAATATCATCAATTACACTTTTAACTTTTGAGTTAAAAGAATCAAGGAGAAAATCAACAGAGTCTGCAGATATGCTTGGTGTTGAAGATATAGCCTTCATAAATAGTACACTAGTGTTCTCATTTAAGCATCTCTTCTTGACAGACACAGATCTAGCTTCAGTGGCAGGAGAGATCAATATATCAAAGAAAATACAGAAATGATCAGACAGTGCTACATCCTTAATAACAATCGATGAAATGTTTAGACCCTTACTGATGAGTAAATCTAGAGTGTGTCCACGATTGTGTGTGGGTCCATGTACATGCTGAGTCAGGTCAAAAGTTTTTAAAACAGTTTTGATTTCTTTAGCCATATTGTTTTCTGCATTATCTATGTGAATGTTAAAATCTCCAGCAATGGCAAAACAGTCAAACTCTGATGTAATTGCTGATAACAGTTCTGTAAAATCCTCAGCAAAGGCTGGAGAGTATTTTGGAGGCCTGTAAATAATGATAAGTAAAATGCGTGGAGCACCTTTTAACACAATACCCAGATATTCGAAAGACAAGTAATTCCCAAGTGATATTTGCTTACATTGATAGATATCTTTAAAAAGAGCAGCTAGACCCCCACCTCTCTTAACAGCTCTGCAGACACTCATAAAAGCGAAGTTAGGAGGGGCTGCTTCATTGAGGACTGTTGCACTGCAGCTGTCTTCAAGCCAGCTTTCAGTTAGAAGCATAAAATCCAGGTTGTTTGTGGTTATTAAGTCGTTGACTAGAAGTGATTTATTTTTAAGTGAGCGAATGTTTAAAAGTGCTAACTTAACAGACTTACTTTTCCCCACAGCAATATTAGTTTGACGTGTAATAGGCATCAGATTAGTTAGGTTTGATGTACGGCTATTGAAGGCCTTAGACTTTCTATCTTGTAATAAATAAGCAATAGAGAAAGATACAGGCACACTGGGCACACTGGGTTCCCGTTTGTTTTGTAAACATTTGAGAAAGTTACTGTTATCAAAACGGGCACCCGACACACATCACTGAGAGCTGGTATCAGTTGTTTTTGGTTCACCTCGAGCAGATGGAGGAGGAAGTGGGCCCTGGCGTTGTGGCAGAGGCCGAAGAGCTCTCACAGGAGGGGGAGGGCGAGCTGGGCCCGCAGGCTTTGGTGCGGGTGGTTGCGGTGCCTATCTTTTTTTGGTTGGTATCTGGGGGCTTGCAGCAAAAGAGTGGGATAGTCTGGTTCCAGCATACACCAGTTCTTCCATTTTCTGTGAGAAGCACAAAAGTGGAGTTGCTGGGGAGAGGGAGAGTGTATCTGGTGAAAGGGGCTGTTGCTCTGGTGTTATCGGAGGCTGTGATATGCTGACCTGGCTTCCCTGGCTGTTTTCCAGGAAGTCGTCCTTGGGAGTTGAATCTTCAAGCAGTTCTGATATGTCTGTCTGTGGTGAGCTCTGTGGGCAGGGCTCAGCTGAGATTGTGTCCGTGAGCAGAGGTTGTTGTGGCGGAGTGGTGTTATGTCCATTTTGCTGCTGAAGTGAAGTCCCGTGGTCATTCATACTGTGTCCAGGTGTGTGTGTGCTGTTCAGATTGAGTTGATTGGCACACACTGCAGAAGGATGATTGATGGAGAAGTAGATGTTGTCCTTTAACACTCTTGAACCAAGTTTGTTTGGGTGATGGCCATCCCGATGAAAAAGTTGTCTCTGACTCCAGAAAAGATTGAAATTGTCAATGAAGTTCACTCCTTTTATATTGCAGGTTTTTTGCAGCCACGTATTTAGCCCAAGTAACCGTGAAAACCTGTTTGTTCCTCTTGCTGGGAGTGGTCCACTGATGAATGTTTGGACTTTCAGTCTTTTAAGTCTTTCAAAAAGGTCATTGAAATCCTTCTTAAGGAGTTCTGACTGCTCTTTATGAATATCATTCTTCCCCACATGTATGATGAGTCGATTTGCAGTCTTATGTTTCATCAGAATGTTCTGAAGTTCCCTGTTTATATCAGAAGTTGTTGCTTGTGGAAGGCAGCATGTAGTTGTATCCCTGCAGCTAATGTTTCTGATTATGGAGTCCCCCACTATCAGAGTCCTGGGCTCGGCTGCGCTCTGAGCTGAGTGCCGCTGTCTGCTCAACCTTGAGCGCCAGTTAGCATCAGTGTTTGCTACTGGCCCATTCAGTCTGTGTTCGATCACATTCATCACATTTGGGGATTCCTCATTTACATTCATTAGCACTTCAAATCTGTTCTCAAGATGTATAGGCGGTGGTAGGAGGCCAGTGTTTGCAATCCTTGTCAGAGCTGTATCTGGGGTAGAGGATGCTACTGCGGCAATATGTGTTGCTCGTGACAATCTGATGTCTCGAGTGCCTTTTGGTCTCGCTCCCTGTTTGTGCCATCGATTAGTAAGTCGATCGGCTTGTTTCTCTACCTGTCGAGGAGCACTAGTTTCATGGGACTCACCGGTATGCTGAGGGTGTCCATGACGAAGCTCTGTTGTGTGCTCCGTCTGGTTTGGTGGTCCCGTTAGTAACTTTGTTTCAAGAACTGCAATCCTTTGTAAAAGTCTGTGGCAGTTAGTGCAGCAAGTAGATTCCAGAAGAGGCATTTTCTCTTATCCTTGTAGGCAGTTTTGTTTTCCTTTCCCGGAATGTAAGCTGGTCGGGTAAAAGAATTCTCAGTTTTTGTAGTAATCCAAACTTTGTCGTATGAGCACTGTGCTGATTTGCTGAAGTTAAAATTAGTTGATAAAAGGAAATAAAATAAAATAAATAAAATAAAATAAAGGAAATAAAATATATATATATATATATATAAATAAAAAATAAATAAAATAAAAAATAAATAAATAAAAAATAAATAAAATAAAATAAAGGAAATAAAATATTTAAAGATAAAATGTAAAAGCGATAGAGCAAAGCGCGGAGCAGTAAGCAAGAGCGTCCGAACAGTAGCTGAGCATGAAGAAAAAAGAACAGTAGCTGAGCATGAAGATAGGTAGATATTTATATATACATATATATGTGTGTGTATATATATATATATATACATACATATGTATATATATATATATATATATATATATATATATATATATATATATATATATATATATATATATATTTATGTGTATATATATATATATATATATATATATATATATATATATAGCTGCGAGCAGCGATGGAGGGCCAAAGGCGGCGGCACCGCCATCCCCGGTGCCTTTAGGTAACTAAAGGCACCGGGGTTGCGGTGCCACCGGCTTGGGCCCGTAATCGCTGCTCGCAGCTATATTTAGGGCCCAAGCCCTGAAAGGGCGAAGGCCCTATTGTTTTCGGTAGGATTATTTATTATTATTATTATTATTATTATTATTATTATTATTCTTATTTTTCTGTCAACCTTTCGGGCACTTTTGAGACCCTTAACGTGCTCGAAAACTCTTGAAACTTTGCAGACGGGTCAGAACCCGCGGCCATCAGGGCCGGGCTGAAGCTGGTACCCAGGCGTGGCAGGGGGGCTCGACAGCGCCCCCTTGAACGGGGTCCGAAAACTTGGTCCATAAATCAGACATGCTTGCATGTAATAATATGAAACTCGGTACACATATAGATCTCATCGGGCCGAACAACTTTCGTACTTTTACTTTTTACGCCAGCCCAACAGGAAGTCGGCTATTATGGGTTGTTTTGAAACGCATGCTGTGGAATTTAATGTACTCCTCCTAGAAAATTCATCCAATCACCTCCAAACTCAGTCAGCATGAAGTCAAGACATTGAGGATGCTAAATTGCGGACGGATTTTTGATATCTCGAACGGTTTGGCCGTGGCAAGGAAACGAATTTATGGCGAATAAGGGACACAGGAAGTGTGTTATAACTTCAGCATACATTATCTGATCTTGATGAAACTTCAGCAGTGTGTTTGTTGTAAGAGGCCGAACACAAGGATGTGACTATTGTGAGTCAAAGTTATAGCGCCACCAACTGGCAGCAGGAAGTGTGTCACTTTCAAAATGCTTTGAAATCACTCTCTTATTTTTACCCGATTTGCTTCAAACTTTATGTGTATAATGTATACACACGGCAGATGTAGACCTGTGAAAGGATTATTGATATCTTAGATACTGTTGCCATGGCAACGCATCAAACTTTAAAATTCTTTTTTGATGCTTTTGAGACTCTTAACATACTTGAAATTGCATGAAACTCGACAGACACATCACACTTATTATCCAGTAGACATGGGCAAAGTTTCAGAAACGGGCGTGGTGAGGGGCTCAGTAGCGCCACCTTTAGTCAAAAATGGGGGCTTAGTTTTACCTAGAATCACAAAACTTGGTATGTATATTGTTCTTACCGAGCCGGACAACTTTCTAATTTGCACTTATTAGCTCAAAGCAACAGAAAGTCAGATATTTTGGTTTGAATGTGATTTTTTGGAGAATTTTTTCTCTCTCTCTCTGTCTCTGAGTGTGTGAGGGGTGGGGGTGATTTGTCAGTTGAGTGAGATTTACTTTTTCATTTGTATTTCAAGGTTTCTGGGGCTTTTGGGTCCCTAAACGTGCTCTAAAACTCTTGAAACTTTGCACACAGGTCAGAACCCGCGGCCATCAGGGCGGGGCTGAATCTGGTAGCTGGGCGTGGCAGGGGGGCTCAACAGCGCCCCCTTGAACGGGGTTCTAAAACTTGGTCCATATATCAAACACGCTTGCATGAATTAATTTGAAACTCGGTACACATATAGATCTCATCGGGCCGAACAACTTTCGTGCTCTAAGTTTTACGCCAGCCCAACAGGAAGTCGGCTATTTAGGGTTGTTTGGAAACGCTTGCTGTGGAATTTGATGTACTCCTCCTAGGAAATACATCGATTCGCCTCCAAACTCGGTCAGCATGAAGTCAAGGCATTGAGGATGCTAAATTGCGGACGGATTTTTGATATCTTGAACGGTTTGGCCGTGGCGAGGAAATGAATTTATGGCGAATAATTCAAACAGGAAGTGTGTTATAACTTCTGCATACATTAACTGATCTTGATGAAACTTCAGCAGTGTGTTAGTTGTAAGAGGCCGATCACATGGATGTGACATTTGTGAGTCAAAGTTATAGCGCCGCCAACTGGCAACAGGAAGTGTGTCACTTTCAAAATGCTTTGAAATCACCCTCTTATTTTTACTCGATTTGCTTCAAACTTTATGTGTATAATGTAAACACACGGCAGATGTAGACCTGTGAAAGGATTATTGATATCTTAGATACTGTTGCCGTGGCAACGCATCAAACTTTAATATTCTTTTCGGATGCTTTTGAGACTCTTCACATGCTTGAAAATGCATGAAACTCGACAGACACATCACATTTATTATCCAGTAGACATGTGCAAAGTTTCAGAAACGGGCGTGGTGAAATGGCTCAGTAGCGCCACCTTTAGTCAAAAGTGGGGGGGTTAGTTTTATCAACAGCAACAAAACTTGGTATGTGTATAATTGTTCTCATCAAGACGGACAACTTTCTAATTTACAGTAACTAGCTCGGACCAAGAGGAAGAGAGATATTTTGGTTTGAATGTGGATTTTCTGGAGAATTTTCTCTCCCTCTCTCTGTGTCTCTGTGTGTGTGAGGGGAGGATTTGACTATTGCTTTTATATTGTTAATCAAGGTTT